>ARYC01017103.1:0-54023 GCA_000711775.1 Oxytricha trifallax
TCTGAAGTTTATCTTACTTAACCACAACTCTATCTGCTCTATTGATATGTCTGATCTTGAGTTTGGTTTAATTAATATTGACTCTGCCATTTGTTTCATTGATTAAGATACTCTTGTTTTGTCAATAAATTGCCTTATACTTTGTTTAGCATCCTTCTCGCATCTTGTAGAGTAGTATTCATTGCGAAACATATCGCACTCTATTATTATTGCTGCTAAAGCCCACACATCCCACTATAAGTCTCCATCTCTCCAGTCTTCTCTTTCTGGATAATAGCCTGGAGTTCCCATTACACTTCCAAGCCTTGATACTTCCACTCTTAAGGCTCTGTTGAAATCAATAATTCTTACTGTTACTGGTGAAAAGTTCAACATTATATTCTCAGGCTTGAGATCTCTGTGAACAAAGCCTAACTTATGAAGCTCTTTGATACCTTGTATAACTTATGTTGATATCAATGCAAGCTATCTATGATTTCTTTGATCAGTTTTGAAATCTTTGAGTGTCATTTCAAAGAGTGGTAGTCTGAAAGCTACATGATATTTGGCTAGGAGAACAGCATCTAGCTTTATTAAGTATTTGCACTCTTTAAACCTAGCCTGAGTGAGTACTTAATATTCATTAGTAAACTCCATTTAATATTTATCATCACTAAGGAGATAGTTGAAAGGATATACCTTGTAAGCATACTGATGATCCTTAATAACTTTCTTGTCATAGGAGTACTCTAGAATTAGGTAGCTTAAGAGAGAAGTATCTAAATCAATCTTTGCAAGTACTGGAATTTTCTTGTATTATATTTTAATCATGATTTTAGTGACCTCTGATGCTAAGAGGTTGCGTGCTATCCTCACATACTCTGATTCGCTTGCCTGTTAAAGCTCAGCAACTTAAAGAGGCTTCCTTGCTTTTCTTTGTTGAGCAACTTCAGTTGAGTGTCTTAATCTTCAACTTCTATTTCTTTCTTGTGGGCTTTTAAAAGATGCTTCTTTAAGTCTCTTGTATGAGAGTACTGCTTATGGCACTCAAAGCAATCATACTTTCCATCAACTTTGCCATGCTTTAAGTATACAGTAGGCTTAGCTTCATTATGGACCTTCATATGCCTGTACCAGCTAGATTTATGAGCAAAATCTCTCTCACACGGCTCAAAAAAGTATACTTCTATTTCTTCAGTTTGTATAGGAGTTTCATTAATACCTTTCTCCTCCTCTCTGTCTCCCACACACTTGTTTGCCATTTATTTTCTTTTATAAATTTCTATTTTAATAACAGAGACCTCAAGTGATATCTCTGGTAGTTCTTTATGAGAGTTCATCTCGCAGCTATCACACTTTTTATTGCTGCCAAAGGTAAGTCTCATTTAGTTTGATGGAAGTGCTGTTGTTTTTCTTAAAATGTTAGCGCTCATATTTAAATTTGAATTTAAAATTATAAAACTGCCTCTATAAGTGAGAGCTTATATGAGAGGTTTGCGGGCATACAAGTTTCAAGGTAAGTTTTTAGAGTATTAGAGGAGAATAATGGGCAGTAAGAGACGATCCAGCTGTAAATCTGGGCGAGAAAGTAACCATTTTTACTTTCAATAATAAGTTGATTATAGTACGTACCGATTTAGGAGGTGCACCTAATTAAGTACGCACTGATTTAGGAGGTATTTTGTGATTTTATGATTAAAATTAGGGTGCTCCTAATTAAGTACTAGCTTTAATTAATGCTCCTAATTAAGTACTAGCATTTTAGGAGCTGCTCCTAATTAAGTACGTACCAATTTAAATTTAAAAATATGGAACTATAACAGTAGAAATTGATATCAAATCTCTCAAGTTTGAAACCAGTTCTCTAAACCTTCTCCATATCCTTCTTAGAGGTTGACCTCCTATAGGATGCCCATATTTAATTATAAGTTTTACAGAGGTATATAATTGAAATCAATAAACTTAAATTTGAAAATCATTTCTTATATCTGTTAACAAGATGGAGTCAATGAATGATGCATTGAAAAGAGTGCAAGCACAAGAATTGATTCAAAGATTTAGAAGCAAGGAGGATTTGCACCGCTACCTGGTGCAGCAAGGTAATGAAATCAAAGTAATTTATCTTGACTTTGTAGTTGGTTTGTTCTTGCCAACGATGGAAGGTACTAAAATTTCATTTCTAAGAGCGATACTCTGCGAAGAGAAGAAAGCATTGAAAACTTAAGATGTAAAGTTTGCAGAGATTCCAAACTATCCAGAAATCTCAGTGACTAACTTATATGATGATGCTATGAACGACCCAGAGGTTTCGCTGTACTTGCCTACTAAGAAACAATTGTCAAATAAACTGCCTGAAAGAAACTATTTCTTTGGCATACTTGCAACAATTAAAGGTGATTACTTGAAAGAAAATTATTCAAGAATCTCATAAGAAAAGGTACAGCATCTCTTCAGAAGATAAGGACAAACAAGGGATCAAGATAAGTGAGAGCTGGCTATCAGAGTTGCTGAAGCACCCATATATTTCAAGTAAGATTTGTAATTTAATTCTTTAGAAAAATCTGGTACTGGCATCTTCTTGATGAAGGAATAGAGCAAGCTTCACAGAGAGCGAAATTCGCAGACAAAGTATGAAGTTAGTAAAAGACTTTACTCTAATATTTAGCCTCCAGAGTCAATGAACATAGACGCTGGAGCTGGCAGCAAGAGAAGAAACTTAGGAGGAGGGAAGCAAGAAATAGAAGAAAAGAAAGAGAAGCCAGCTCCCTCTAAAGATTTTTAAATGTGACTTATATATTCATTAACTTAACTACAAAACTTATTTATATACATTCACTATCCCTTCTTTAGCACACTTTTAAGCAAATAAAATATATACTCTCTTCGCTGAGCTTTTAATAAAGTCTACTGTATCAATAGGTAAGTCATGCATCAAGTGATAAAGCAGTTTCTTATAATGACCTTTTAATATACCCCAGTAGAACTCAATTCCATTAAACTAGGGACTGTAAGGTACGTTGAACACTGGCGTTTTCTAAGTTGTTCATAACTCTTCCTTGTATCTTTAGTCTTATGAACAGAAAGATTATCAACAAACAGTATAATCTCTTATTCAGGGTACTTCTCTCTCAGCTGCTCTAAGAACTTAATATACTGCTCTGCCTTAATAGAGAAAGGATAAATAACATAAGTTTCTAAACCAGCATCCTCACAAATACCTCCAAGAATTGCCATTGTTTATACCTTGACTTTATAGTCATATACTTCTATATTACTATGCCTCTCATACCAAGACTTCGAGATGAAAGTGTTGAAAGTAAACACAGCCTCGTCAGCATGTATAAACTTAATATTATTCTATTAGGCTCTCTGCATTTAATTATAAATATTTAAGTTGTTGTTGTAAAATGGCAGAGGGAAATCAATCACTCTCTTGATACGATTCACACCTTTGTAAGAGATACCATTTCGTTTATAGATGTTAGCTAAAGACTAAGCAGAGATCTTCAACTCAGGGAAGTGGCGATGAAACATAGTAGATCGTTGGTCTAAGAGAAGTGAGCCCAATACTTCAAAGTTCTCTCATTAATAAGATAATCAATATGCTTCTATAGAAACTTTTACTACCTCTTAGGCTTAGAATTTAGATACTATTGCTTTAATGATAGTGCTATAAGACAGTGGGAGCGCACAGTTGAAGGACTTCGCTTTAAGAGTAGCGCAATAGACTTAAAGTTTAGTACTGGTTTGATTTATTCACTGTATATATCACATCCATAGAGCAGTTTAAACACTAAATCTATATACTCTTCATCATAAATAGACCCCAAAAGCTTGCTATTTTTGTCTCGCATTTAATTAATAACCCCAACCAACAAATTCCCTACAAATCAAAGCACTTATAAACCTCATTAAGGGGTTTTGGGGTTTTGACTCCTGTAGAAATTATGAATCAAATCAAATAGTTAAGGAAGCTAGTTTAAGCTAAAAATGAGGAATTGTCTCAAAATAACAATTTAAGGTAAGGTAAGAAATCATAAAGCAAAGACTAGAAAGTATAGAGGCAGAAACAATGTTCATAAAATGAAAATGCTACTCATAAGATTAGGTAAAATTAAAGAGATGTTAAATAGGTTAATGATGAAAATAAAGAAAACATGATATTTCCAAATGGTTTGAAAATCCCATAAGAAGCCATCATTTTGCGTGGTAAAAAGAGACAGAGTATTATGAATGTCCTTAAATCTAGCAGTAACACAAAAAGAAAGTTATCCTAAGATAAGCAGAAGACTTAAGTACTTTAGAATATAACAAACTTGATAAGAAACATGAACAATGAGCCTTAAATGTAGAAAGGAAGTAATTTACTGTCAACTGGTGGCTTGAAAGGGACAAGAAAGTTAAGTTAAGATTTTAATAAGAAATCTTAATTTGAGGATACTTAAGGGCTAGCTATCCTACCATCACATTACAGAATAGATGAATCATACTCAAATCTTACTCAAATTTTGAAAAGTACAAATTAAGGACTTCCAAGAGTTAGTAATTAACAATCTTATAGATCCCAGTCAATGATGTCTTAGAATTCTTAATAAGCTCCTTAAGTTAATGATTTAGGGGCAATTTAGAGAGATTTTATGATTAAAAAAAGGAAATCTATGATCCATATACCAACTGCCTTGCCAGTAAGCTCCCCTTAAAATATTGAGAGCAATGAATTTGACTTAACTAAATAGAAATCTTAATAACTGAAAGGCTACTTAGACAATACTTAAGATCAAATTATGCTTTCATAATGTGAAACTAATGCTACTTCTCATGTAAACTTATCAAATTTAAACATTGCCATTTCTACAACTTAAAGTAACTTCACAGCCTAAACTCAAAACATTAATTAATAGTATTTCTAAAAATATCTGCGTAGAAGTAACAAAAATCATAGTAAATCAGTGCTTAGTTCCAAAGATTTTACAAATTCAAATCTAAACTTGCTTTTAATAGGCAAAGAATCCCCTTAACTTGACTGTTTAACAGTTGAAGATATACATTTAATGAAAGTTTCAATAAATTTTAATCAGTATGAACTACTTAAAAAACAAGAAAATAAATAGCATCAAATTCCTATTAAGAAATTACACAGTGATCAAAATACTATAGAGTTTTGTACTGATTAAAGCTTGTGATAATCTTATTAATATATTAATACTTAGCAAATTAATTTAATTATCATTAATTATTATATAAACTTATTCATATTTTGTGCTCTTAGAGTTTAAAAGCTTATCTCAATTCGTTTTCAAAACTGAACAGCTTTGAAACTTCAATAATAAATTCACTGCATTAATGATTTTTCAGTAATTCTTCCTTAATATCCAAGAAATCTATAATTTCAATCCACTCTCTAGGATCCATGACAACCCACCCTCCTTCAATTATGATCCTCAAAAATTCCATGAATTTTCTTTCACTATCAAGTGGCTTTATTGATTCAGTAATGACACCTCTTTGATTTTTCATTGCTTAATATCTTCTATTAATAAAATCAAGGAGCTAGTTATATTTTTCAGCCATTTGTTTGTTAAATTTTGACCTCTCAACTTTCTTTTTATCAATTTTTTCTTAAATGACGTTCTTTTCTGCAAATATTTCTTCAAAATTCCATAGTATATCAAATTTTTCTTTTAATAAAATTGGTCTATCAAGATCTACTCTTTCTAGTACTTTCAAAAGCCTATCGTTTATACCTTTTCTCTTATTTTCTATCACTTCATAGTAATATTATGAAGTGACCACATTTAATTTTGAAAAGAAATTAAAGAAAGATAAATTATTAATCCCCTCAAAATTTTATTGTTACTTTCCAATTGATTTTTTCTATTTAGTTTGTTAACTATAAAACTAATTATAATAATTATATTGATGTTAAAATTTCGCTTGTTAAAACCTATCCTTATAATTTAATAACTTATTAATTTTCTATTAATTTGCTTAATCCAAATTTTTAACTTATTTTTCAGTAATTGACACAGGTAGATCAAGCATTCTATCAAGCTTCTTTTTGATTTTTAAATTTTAAATCTTCTTGGTGTCTAAAGAACCTCTTACAGACATTCTTTTGTACAGCTCATGCATAAAATTTGTCTGTTCATCATTTGGATTTAGTACTTTGAAGTGAGATGGAGATTTTGGAAAAAGTGGTGAACTTGCCTAACCTTTTTTATTAGAATTTCATGGAGATTGAGATTGGAATTATGGGGATTTCTTAAAACTACTTGCTGTCAAAGATTAAGAATCTTCTTTGACAGGGCTTTATCTTGGACTCTAATTTGTGTTTTAGATTGATAAATTTTGGAAATCAAAAATCATAGTGCTTCTTCTTTAATTTTCAGTTGTTGGTACAATCATATTCTAGTTGCAATATCTCTTCCAATTCTGAAGCCAATACTTGAAATTTTGCTTATTTCTTTTTAACTCATAAAATCTTTATTCATTATCAGTGAAAGAGATGTTCTTTTACTGACAATATTGGATAAATGGCATCAGTTTTCTTTTATGTTTTAGTGTCATATTTTCATCAAGTAAGAATGCAGGATTAATTGGGAAATTTAATTTCGCTTCTAAAGATTTATCTTTTTTCCTCTCTGTTATTGCAATTGGCATTAGTTTATTTTGATCTTTAACTTGATATTACTCTTCTCGCTCAAAGATATGACTAATCGTACTTCTAGCTCTTAACTATCTTGGGTTCAAAGTTTGCTAATTTTTAACTCCTGGCATAAATGTCAATTTTTTCTAAATTGGTACTTAAACAGAGTGATGATGCTGTACTTATTTTAACTCAATCTCATCCATTATGCATAAATCGTCTTAATTTTATAAACTAGTATTCGGTATGTATATTTATCCAGACTATAGATACTTTCTTAAATCTTCTTTCAAAACACCTTCCTTAAGAAATGGAATATTCTAATTTTCTTTGAGAAAACTACTTGGGAAAATAGGAGTCCCATTTTTCACTTTTCTGAGACTCATATGTGAATCTGCAACTTTATTTAGGAGCTCATGATAAGCTGATTTTTCAATGTGACCTTGGGAATTTCTCTTAAAATTTAAATTAAGCCTAGTTTGTTACTTTGGCTTTATAAAGTTATGGGTATCTAATTATTGCCTCTCGGTTGCAATTTAACTCTTATTTTAAGATTGTCTTAATTTTGAATATAATAATCAATAGAAACTATTTATATAATAATATTAGGAATAATATAATAAAGTATAATTTTCAGAAGTAGTTTGGGTTATTGAATTTGTAAGTCATAGCCATTTAATTTAATAAAAAATATAAATTTTAAGTTATTATAAAATGTAAAATATCTAAAAGCACAAAAAGGTAGATTATAGCCTAAATCACAATTACAATTAAGCTGATGAATCCACATTAAATGATGTAACATTGAAACATTTATCAAATAATAAAGAAGTCATTAGATGCTCTTCAAAATTATCATAAGTCATTATTGTATTTTTAATTATAAAGATTTAATTGGTATTTTTAGGATACTAATTTTTAATTTTAGCAATAGTGATGTAAAAAATTAAATAATTGATCATAACATTTACAAATCACAAAGTGACTTACAAACTTAGCAACTGTAAAGTCAAAAATACAAATAAAATTTTGATGAATTAATTGACTACATCGGCTACAACATGCCAAAAAACCATAACTAACAATAGATATAATTTAGCAGTAAAAAATTAGAGGAAAGTCCTAGAATAATTAAGAACAATTAGGTTAAATTTTAGTTTGAAAATATAAAGTCACATCAGTAAATTTATCCAATTGGACACAGCAGTCCAGTTCTTAACAAAGTAAACTCCAAATTCAAAAAAGATAGTCTGCGAGAATATGATCAAAGAGTTTCAAACAGTGTTGTGCTCTCTCCAATTAAGAAATTCTCAAAAGATTTAGACTTTTAGAATGAATTCAGTAAAGATAACTAGAATGAGAAGTTAATGTAAAAAATAGCAGTGATACAATAAAAAGCACATAATTAAAGCTAATTTGAATAAGGTTTACAAACTCCCATTTATAATAAAAGGAAACAATTAATTTCACAATCTATAAACTTAGAAGACTCGTATAACTTGTTTGATAAATCTACATTTTAGAAAAAAGATAAGTCTAATATAAATCCTTTACTTAATTCAAAATTAAGGGAACAATTTTCTTAATATAAAATCTATTAATATTTTGTATATGCTAGATCAGCATTCAGAAATAAGCTTTTCTTTAACACAACTTTTGCTTTATTTGCAGCTCAGTTTGGTATATCCTATTACTGCATCTATGAAGTAGAATGGCTAGGTTGGGATCTAGTAGAACCATTGACTTACTCAATCGGTTAAGGCCTCTTCGTTGCAGGTCTAGTTTACTCCCTAAGAAACTATGGAAAAGACACCTCGTTTACCTCTATAGATAAGAACTATCATGAAACTAGACTCGCCAGATGGTACAATAGAAATGGAGTAGACCCTGACAGATTGAAGTACCTAAAAGAGGAACTTGCTACAGTTGAGAAGAAAATTAGAGTCGCAGAATCTCAAAGATATGTGTGAGAATTCTAAATAGTTGATTCTTGCACTAATGTTCATTCTAAATTTAAGAATAGAGATTCATTTTATTTAACTATTGACACAAAATTTAAAAATTGATTTCCCAATAAATTATGCAATTATTTGATCTATATAAAAAGGCAGGAAAGAAGAATCAAGGTTTACTCATAGACATTTAAAACTTAAAAGAGTTTACTTATGAAAGCAAAGAAAAGTAGAAAGTAGAGAAATCTCAAATTTATCTTGGCTATAAAATTCTATGGGTTATTAGAATGTTCTTGAATGGATAGAAATTCCCTCAGGGTACTATAAGAGCAAGCAAATGGAAAACATATATTCATGATATCCTGGAACTACTATAAGCTGCAGATATTTTGAAAGTTTTACTTGAAATTGATGCTGAGACATTTTTCTAAACAATTTCTATCATATTTTTCCCAAGTAAACCAAGCGAGTTGTTTGACTAAGGTCGAGATGAAAATACTAATGACTAACAAATACAAAATAGTCGATAAACGAATCAAATTAGCAATCATGCCAAATTTGTTAAGAGCATAGATTCTTATTGTATGAATATACTGATAAAAGATAGCATAAAATATCAATACTTGTACTTTGCCTCGAATGTGATATCAAAATCCTATATTCAAGGACTAGATAATCTTTACTATTATAATCTATCTAAAGAATTATTGCAGTAGTATAAAAGACTAATCGATAACAATAAAAAATTGTAAACTGTTTAGAGTTAGAAATTGTTGAGAAACTTAGAAAAGCTGAATAAGTATAGAAAATCAAAGGGCCTTAAACAGTAAGAATATATACCAATTTCAGAGATGAGCTATTTAATTAAAACGGAGGCTGAGATTTTAAATCTAATTGAGAAAAGTGAACCTATGGATACTTTTTAGATATTGGAGCTCTCTAAACTTGCTGACCCTACTTAATTGTAAGACAAAATAATTTTTTTCTAACATTTTTCTCTAGTAATTAAGTAAAGATTCTTCTTATGGAAAAGAGGTAAGAATACCTAAAGTGTTTGAATATGTTTGTCAACGAATTTAAAATTGATTTGCTTTGGACTAAGGAGATGTAGAAAGACAGAGTCGTTAAATGGATAAGAGAGAAGACTATTTATTTAGAGGAGAAATCATTGGAATCACCTTAAGACAAGAATCTCTATGAACAGTTTAAGAGAGAGGTCTAGTAAAACATATCAAAGATCCTTGTTATTAACCCATCTGAAACTATTCACTTGGTAGAAGAGTAATTTTAATCTTAACATAAAGAAATGGTAAACTACCTAAACAGAGACTCTGAGCTTTAACTTCTCTATTTAGATACTTTACTTGTTGAGAAGAGAGAGCATATAGAAGTAACTATTAAATCTCACGGATTATAGTCAACTAATACATAAGATGCCAAGAAATTTATTGAATTACTTAAATTGCATTTAAGGCTTAGCTGTAAATATGCTAAGCATAGAGTGCTTGATATTGTTTAGAAAATGGTCAAAGATGTATATTCACAAGAATGGAATTTTTTATATATAGAGTATGAAGAATATAATTATAAAGTGATTATCCAATTGAGGACTGTCTTGAAATATGTTAAGAATTCAATATTATAGAAGCTACTTTCCTGCTCAATAGAAAAGTAGGGAAATATTTCGATTGCATAAAGTAAGGTTTACATTTACTCTAAGAAAAAGTTGACTATCCAAAACTGAAAGTTGAGCTCTATCTTTCCTTTGAAAAAGATCTAGATTTAACATTTCCTTTTGTAGACATTTAAATGCCTTAAATTCAATAATTTGATGCTTTATTCAAGTAAATACTGAAAATTTGTAAGAAAAATTACAGAGAAGTAGAGAAAGATAAAGAGCAGGAGCTTTGGTACATGGTTGTAGAATAATTATAATCATACATTACAAACCCTCTCTTTGGAAACAAATATTATGCAAAGTAATTTTTTAGAAATAGGCTACAGATCTTTTCTGAATAGCTAGTCAGAGCGATTCCCTTCCAATAGTATCTTCAGCATGAGCTAGATAAGAATAAATGGATGCGCTTGAAGGAATTCGGTGGCATCATGTAGAATTAGTTAAGTGATTTAGCTTCGGAATACCTAGTTCTGTCGAATGCTAATACAGCTATTTTTAAAGTCAATACTGAGCTCTTTGCTGAATATCAAATGTCCAGCAGAAGAGGTATTTTATATAGATAGAGACTTTGCATAATGTGCAAGAGATAATAATATAAATTTTATTGCTTGATGATTTATAATGCTTGATTTGACATACAATTATTTTAATCAGATACATGGACAGTTTTATGTATGGAGAATATTCTCCTGAAATTTCAGATTAGCAATAACTCTTGGCTTAAAGAAATGAAGAAGAGTAAGAAGATAATAACCCTGATACCTATAACCAACCAATTAAAATCTTTGCTTGCCATCATAAACATATACAGTAATTATAGTAGCACTATCACTTTCACAATAGTTTAAGTTTACCTTTCATCTGGCATGCTTAGAGAGGCATTTTAAAAGAAGAAAGAAAAATGAATCAGACCTTGCATATCAACGTCGCATTGAAAAGCTTCGTTGCCCTACTTGCAACTTGAAAATTTACGATTTAGATAGCATTAGTGGAACTAGAGCGCAAAGGAGAACACCTAAAAATAATGCACTAAATTCTTAAGGATCCTCTAAATTTGACTTCAGCCGATTCGAAAGCTCACAATCTTTTCTTATAAAGAATGGCAATGAATCGTTTATTGACAGAAAGATATCTCAAAGTAATGATGACTAACTTAATTTTTAGTTCATTAATAATTGTAAACCCTGTAATTTCTTTTAAATTCAATATAAACTGTTGGATAAAACCGAATTATGGGAGCGAGAAAGACAAAAAAGGATAGTCAAGCAGCAAGCAGACCAATAAAGACATTTGGAATTAATTTAAAAACGTATGGAGAGATACGAGACTGCGGTAGAAATAGATGGGCTAAGCATTAAAGATTTCTAATTAGCTTGAAACTTAGCGAACTTAGATTTCTATTTTAAGGAATTTCAATCAAAATATTATCAATCAATATTTATATTAAAACATATTCAATTTTTTCAAATAACTTTTGTGTAAATTTACACATTCATCTTAAATATTTAGTCAATTATCTAAATATGAATATGATAAATGACTACCAAAATATAAAGGACTCCTTTAATCATAGTTATAATTTACAGTCTCATCTTTCATCATTCTAAGTACTTTTTTCTGATAAATATTTTTATCTCTCTAATACAATTATAATTATAGATCTTTAATAAAATGAAATCCTACTCAAACCACGACACAAGCCAGAATATTAATGAAGTGCGAAGGCCTTTATTGACCATCTATAATACAAGAATATAATTTAGTTTCACATGTTTTATATTATTATAAGTGTCACAACTAGATTCTAGTCATACCAGCAATTCTCAAAATCACAGAAATAATTAACCCCACACTATTATGAGATATCAGTATCACTCCAGAGATTCATTAGAGGGATCTATGATGGATTATAATGAAAACCAAAACTACGACAGTATCGATGATTAAATGCAATTATTTTAACATTTAATTTTAAACTTTATGCATCAAAGTCACATATCTACGATAAATAGAGAATTCGGGAAGAAATCTACTTATCAAAAACAGTACGCTCAGACCAATATTTGCCTGAGACCTTACTTTTTGAGAATAATTAAGCACACCATAGTTGATGAGAAAAATCCATTCATTTTATACGCTGTTGAAATTGAATCAGAATTCAGTCGCTATGTTGTTCTCAAATAATTCTCTGATTTTGTTAGACTTTAGCAGGAGGTAAGTCTATGATTTTAGAATTATGAATATCATGATATGTTTGTAACTAAAGATAGTAACAAATCCTTAAATATTTTCATTATAGTTAGTTTAAATGAAAGATCACATCGTAGAATTAAATCCAAGGTATGCGTTAACATCAAATTAACCTGAATGCCTGCCTCTTGAGAAATTGATTCCTAAGCTACCTACTTCATTTATTTCTTATCTGTTTAAGACCACTTAAAACCCAATATTTCAAGGTATTGAATTTATTTTTTAATAAATTAACACACTTGAAATTTTTTAAGTGGGTATTTTTCTCACAGAATAAAATTACATAATTTTAAGAATTACATTTGTAATTCGGTAAGCTAATATTATATATAAAGATAAATGTTTTAAAAGTTTATAATTTTGGAATTTTACTCCCTCCTCAGATCAAATAGAAGTAATATACTAATCTATCATTATATTATTTTACTTTAGAGAAATAAAAAGAACTTAAGTTAATACTCTTAGTAACTTATAGAAATCCTCTCTAAAACTATAAACCCAGAAAATGCATTCTATTGTGATCCGAATTCTGAATCTCAAACTTAAAATTTTACTAATTATCACGCAAACACAATCACAGCCATGACTCATCAAGAAGACGATGAGCTCATTGAAGCTGCTTAGGTTACAATCGATAAACCTAATGGGCCCAGGTTGACTTAAATTATCCCAACTTAATGTAACAATCCTTTAACAAATACTAAGAAAGATTCATAAGAAAGAAGATGGACTTAATCTATAATTGAATTCTTTTAACTCTAATAGATGTGTGAAAAAGAATAAGAAAACGCAAGGAAGCTGTAGAGATTTTGCAAAAATATAAAGAAAGACAAAATCAAAAAGGCTTTTCTTAAGTAATAAAGCATATTATATAATTCTTATTAATTATAGGTATATATACTTGCAAAGAGGTTACAGTGTTCACATTTTGAGTCTTCCAAATTAAATGTTGCTAGAAATATAAAAATTCTTGAATTCCACTGAGAAATATTAAAGCAGCCAGTTATGTAGAAAGTTCTAAAGAAATTAAATGAATCCAAGTTTATGGAGAGAAGTTCAAATATTTAATAAACAGCATCAAAATTTAAACTCAAAATTTTCTGTCTTTCTTAATAGGTCGACTTAGTTAAGAGTGCTGGCTCTTAAATTTTGTCCCAATATATCTACTGATGCTTTGGCTTTAATAGCGGAATGGGCAAATCCCTTCTATTTGAAAGAACTTTATTTAGATGGGTGCGATAAAATTAATGATGCTGCTATGGCAGCTCTAGTAAGAAAAAGAAACTTTAACATGATAAAACTGCCAGAAATTTGCAATATCTACGATTTTAATGCTACTGAATTCTCTAGAAATTTTTCCAGCATGATCGATGTGGATGATACAACTATGAGCACCATGAAAGAGGTATCTTAAGGAGGAGCGTATGGCCTATAAGTAATTTCATTAGCGGAATGCAAAAATATTAATGACTCTGGAATTACACAGTAAGCAAATTTTGTTGTTAAGTTTTAATAGTTTGAAGAAACTGAAATTTCTGCATAAAATCATATTGCTAGGCTGCTTCAACGTCAAGGATGAAGGTATTCATGATATTGCAGAAAACCTCAAATATCTTGAAGAAATAGATATAAGTGGAACTTAAATAACTATTGTTTCATTATAAGATCTAGTTACGTATTGCTTAAACTTAAAAAGCGTAAATATAAGTGGATGCAAAAGTCTTAACGCTTCTGATGAGAGGATTCTTTAAAAGAATCATGTAAATGTTTACCAAGTCATATTATCTTTTTTTCTTATTAAATAATGTTGAGTGTGGAGACGATGTGTTTAGATTTTATTTGCTACCTGAGCAATATAGCGAACTTCCAAAAATAACAAGCAGTGTACTAAAGACAAGAGCGACTTTAAGTGTCCATAAAGTATACAGATATCTTATTAAGAAACTCTATAATGAAAGAGCAATAGAAGAGTTGCCTGAGGATGCACTTGCTGACTCATAAGTAGAAATTCTCTGTAATAATGTTGTTATGAATCCTTAACTTCAATTGAAGTATGTGAGAGACAAATTTTGGAATAACGATAGTTAAATCCTTGTGCTTCACTATAGAAAGAAGGAATTGCCTATGTTAACTTTATAGCAAAATCATTCAAGCTCTGTTGTAGGCTATGGGTCATATATGCATAATAACTAAATGTATGGTAACAAGTCAGGTTAAGGTCTGATTTCGTAATACGGAGGGATGATTGGATCTAAAAGTATGAGTGAGCTTAAAATGATTCAGAGAGGATTTAGCACTATGGATTATCAACCTAAGAAACCCCCTCTTTGGGTACCTGATCACATGGCAATAGCCTGCCTTGACTGTGAAAGAGAGTTTACTTTCTTAAGAAGAATTCATCATTGCAGAAATTGTGGAAAGTATGTTAAACTATTACAATTTTCAAATAGTCATAATTTCTTTTTGTAGGTGCTTCTGTTCAAGCTGTTCTAATTTTTGGGTTCCTTTAGTAGAGTATGGATATAATGTACCAGTCAGAGTGTGTAGAGAATGTCATTTATAATTTAAACTATAAAAATATAAATAGTAAACTAACAAACAAGAGTATTAGAATATGATTTCAATTATATAGAACTTGCAAGAGGATCATTAAAATGATGGAAGAACTAACCAAGAAAGTTGAAATATATTCTAAGGTAGTAAATTATTTGTACTTTTTATAAACCTAAATAAGTTTATGAACTTAAATATTATTTTATGAATAATATAAAATTGTTTTATATAATATATTGATTTATTGAATCATAAATTTGTAATATCAATTGAATTTATAATTAAATTAACTAAGATATTTTATTGCAATAACTATGGCTCAATAAAATTTGCAAAATTATTTGAAAGCAATCAGAGATACCCTCGATGCAACTTTGAACCTCAGATATTTCCCATCTGAGCTAGTGGAGAGATAAACTCACCCTGAGGTTGAATTTTAGGATAACGCTAAACTTCTGATGAAGCCTTTGTTGCTGTCCAAAAGTGAGCAAGAAAAGTGCCTGGTTGAAGCTAGTATCAATTCTGTGAGAGTCAGCATTTCAATCAAGAAGAATCAAGATATCGAAGTTTTTAAATAGATGCTTTGTGTTTATTTTCTTTAGAAAAACCTTAATTGTAATAAAATAAAAAAGCTTAGTTCTGTTAAAAATAAATTTAATCACCAAAATTAAATTAAATTAAAGTTCTGTTGACACACATGTTAGAGAGATTCTTAGCTTTAAGAGCAGACAAATTCCAAATTATGAGAAAGAAACCAGCACACGAAGGCTTTGATTTCAGTTTCTTAATCACTGACGAGCATTGCATGAAATTCAAGAAGGAAGAATTAATCAACTTTATTCTTGAGTTTATTCAAGGTATTGACAAGGAAATCAATGATATGAAGTTAGCGATTATCAATCAAACTCGTATTGCAGCAGCATTTACTAATTTAAAATATTTTTGTATATTTGAAGGATATGTTTTCAAATTTTTTAATTCTTCACAAATGCTTTGGCAAATAATTTTATTTGAGAATATCATTATCATCCATTTTGAATATGACTTAAAGGGGAGGGGAAAAGTTTCCTGCACCAATTTATGATAAAAAAAATTTTAGGGAAGTTTCCTGCACTTTTTTTTATTTTTATTTTTTATTAAATTAATCTTTATAACAACTCTCAAACACTTCCGAACTAGTTTCATTTTTATAATTATACTTAATTTATGAATCAATAGTCAATATCTCTCTTCAGATTCCAAACATTCTGATATTTTTCATCTGAAATTTGTAGGTTCTGTATTTGCTGTACTATAGTAATTCCAAATATTTAATTCAATTGTTATTGAAATTCTGATTCAATTTAACTTGTCTTTCCATACCTATATAACGATAGACTATGTTTTCTTGAACTATTTCAATGATGGAAATATACTCTTAATATTTAATGGGTCATAAAAATGTTAACTTTTTAATTTATGTAAAATTTATTAAATTTTACATAAATAAAAATAAAGTGCAGGTAACTTCCTCGAGAGCAGGAAATTCCCCCCCTGACTATAATTTTAACCTAATAACTTATCTGAAAATATCCTTAAATTTATTAATTTTTTATGTGTGAATAAAACAAGCTTATCTTAATTTAAATAGTTATAAGTATAGTATATTTGATGGATTAATCCTTGCATATATATTTTAAATAAACTCTTGCATGTATCTGTTTAGTGCCTCTTCTTTCTCTTAATTAGCTCATAATAGAATCCATTTATATAATCAATAAAATTTTAGTGAAGAGAATCAAAAACATTCTTTTCATTTGCTTTATTTTCAATATTTGGGTTTGTTGCTGTTTTGTCTCATATATCCTGACATGAGAGCGGAACTTGGTTAGAAGGAAGCCTGGCCAAAGTTTTAAGCAGAAAATTAATTTTAAGTTTGTGGCTGACCTGGTCCATTTTTCCACTTTGGCTTGCTTGGCGAATACCCTCTGTAAAGTGGGTGAGCTCCAATAAGAGTTTGTTTTTAGGAGCCTGCAAGGTTACCTCCATAAGTGAAGTTCATAGATGAGCTGCCAGTTGTTGTCTAATGTTTAGCTTGTTTCTTTTCTTGATTTTATTACTGTAAAGCAGAAGAGGGACTGTTGCTCCTCAGTCTATTCTTACCTGGGGCAGAGCTAGGCTTCTAACTTCCACCTCTTGCTTTATTTCCTTAGACACCACCTATAGAATTTCCAGTCAATGATCCTAGAGTGTATGAGTTGTTGTCATGCTTTGAAGATTATAATTAAGCACCTGGACTAGCTGGCCTTTTTGGAGCTGTTCCTGGTCTACCATTGATCAATTAATGGCTACCTCCTTATTTAGCCTTTGAACTTCCACCAAGACTGTGACTCATTTGCATATCATTATTGTTATTGTTGCCTAACTGGAAGTTTTGATACTAAGATTCAAAAGCTGTAGCTCGAATTGGGCCACTTCTGAAAGCTCCATTTTAACGAGTGCTTTGTTGATTTTATTATGTCATCATTCTAAATCCTGCGCTTATTTCATTGAAATTTGAGCTAATTTGATTCTTAGAGTTATTTTGAATCTTTAGCCCACCTAACCCTGGACCATAATTGCCTATATTTATGCCTCCAATCTAATTATTGTCCTTCTGAGTTGAAATCTTCTTAGATTTACTGCCTAAATCTCTGTTATGAGGGCTCTCTCCTTTTCTATAAGAATCGTTTTGTGTGTCTTTTCTGCTCTTTGTGAAAGATTCATTTTCTTCCTGTTTACCCATCAAATTATTTACTCTTGAATGTGAATCTTTTCCTATGTTTTACATAATATTTGGGTTTGTCTGAACGACAGGATTTTAAACGGGATTTCTCACATAACTTAACCCAGAAAGCTATGAAAATTAGTGTGGCTGGTTATTTTGGTTACTCTGTGCTGCTACGTTTTAGGAGTCTTGTCTAATTTCAATCTAAGGATTGTTAATTATGAAGTTGTTGATGTTGTTGTTATTAATGATGTTTGTTACAAGTTTACCCTATAGAAAATTAATTTAAAACATTTTATGTGTTACTTACATCGTTCATGTGTCTTTTGACTTCCGTTGTAGTATTATTGCCTGGTGGATTTTTCTAATCTTTTATAAGCTAATGATGATTGTTTTATGGGAAAATAATTTCTTCTCCATCGGTGCCATCCTGATCATTCAATGTTCCATTATCATTATTGTTGTTATTGTTATCAGCCTGATTGTAAAAATTGAGCTTGTTTGCAGCCTATGACTGATTATTATGATTTTAAGCAGCTGATGTATTTTGATTTTACACACCTCCATTGTTTGCTTAACCTGAAGCAGTTTGGCTGTTCATTTGGGGGTGTGAATGATTGGGTGCATTAGGTGTTTACTGCGCTTAAGTTTTAACCTAAATGGAATTATATTAATACATTGTATGATAATTGTACCTTCATGTTACTCTTGAGTTGACTCGCCTTGATCTTTTTGTGGTTACTCGTGGAATGCGGTTTGTCGTGCATTTCTGAGTGCAGAGGAATCTTAGTCGCTGTTGTTTCATCGATCCACCTTATCTAAAATGTCTTCATTAAATTTAGAATTAATTTTATATTCTCAATGAGATTAAAAATATTAATATAAAAAAAATGTTTATGAGCATATAAATAGTCACTTTTAATTCAGTAAGTCTTAAGAAAAAACTATTAAAAAATAAAAAATTTGCTATAAATTAGTATACTTAAGATTGTTTTTTTAATTTTACATTTAAAATAAAATGTTATAAAGCATAGGTTAATATGTGCAATAATTAAATAAAGAATCAAAGAGATTATCTTTTAAATTAAATTAGTTATTTGTAATTGGGGATATTTAATTAAAATCAAATGATGAAATATTAAATCTAACATTTATTTTGTTCTAAAGTATAGTAATTAAAAATTGTTAACCTATAAATTTGCTCATCATCTTTTGGATATTTATTTTACTATATAAATGGTGTTATTGATTTTTTTTCATACTTTATGCTCATATTTTTACTAATTCTACCCTACTGTGCCTAAGTACTGTGCAATAGGTCCCATTTGAGCATTTATGAAAGTATTCCTTAGGATCATTTCTTCATGTAATGCATCGCTTGGAGGACCGGGCAATTTATTCATAGACAGCTCGGTCCAAGTAGATGATAGAGGTCCAAGGCCTTGCTTGGTAAGTCTCTACTCATACTCCTGTAACTGTTAAATAAAAGTCCCTCTGATTTCTAGTTCAGGTCTACGAGAATTAAGAAATTCAAGTGTTTTCAAAAGCGACCAGCGATACTTCCTCATCAGATAGGCTGCCAAAACTGAAGCTGCTCTGCTCTAACCTCTCACTGAATGAACAAGCACTGACTCGGTTTTCTTAACTGCAGACTCTATGAAATCGAATATTTCTTTGGACGTTTGATCCTTTTAATCAAAGAGCACTTAGTTTTCTTAATCCATCCAGTAGAAAGAAAGATACACTACACCAATGGCCTCCCAATGATTTGGAATTTAGCGACCTGCACAATTAATAACATGACTAACTTTATTTGCTACAACGAATTCCAAATCCTATAAATATTACAAGAATTAAAATCTTAGGGAAGAGGGAAGTTTTCTGCCCCATACATTAATAATAAAAAATTAATAAATTTCTCAAAATCTTTATAATAAATTATAATTAAATTATTTACAATCTAGCATCCAATATCATTTCGACCTTCATAAAGATTTCAAATTTTAATGATAATCACATTAATTATTTACTAAAAACAACAAGTTTCATATTGTTTTTAATATGTAGTCATACAAATAGTAAATATTAACCTTGAAATTTATATATTAGAATAATTTTTTTAATATATGGGTATGGAAACTCAAAATGGGATTTATATGTTTCTAATATTTTTTTCCAAAAATAATAATAATATGAATTTTAATGTTGGGGGCACCTCCGTGGGTTACGGGAAACTTCACTGGACAAGAAACTCCCCCCAAAATCTTAGTCATCATCCATAAATATTGTTGTTTGAGTTTCATAAATAAAAATATATGGAAGTCTAAGAAAATAAAACTTTGTAGTAAACTTACTTAGGCAGCGAATTCATCACCAATAAAAAGTCCATCTTTAATTTTGATGGCACCGATCATGTCTTCAGGCATCATCATTTATTATTATTATTATTGTTGCTACTGTTGCTGTTATTGCATCATTCACAAATAAACAAAATAAATGTTTTTAGTTCTATAAATCTTTTTATTTATGCCAATCCCAATAATTCTATAAATATACTTATATATAAATTTGCTAGTGCTGCATTTATGTCATTTAGGCATTATTGGGAGGTCCAGTCTATTATTGATTTTTATTCATGTTCATCTAATTAAAAAATTGTTCAGTATTATTTAATAAGATTGTTATAATGTTTAAAGTTAAAACATGTAAATGAAATAAGTGAGTATTATGTTACCATTTTCTTTGTAAGTTATTTTTTAGATTTCACGCCTGTAAATTATAATTTTATTAATTAAATCAAACAATTTCATTATTGATAGATGTGCTATAATGATAGTATTGAAGGAATATTTATGATAAATGATATTTAAGGTTCATTTTTTAGCTTATTATAATTTAAATTTTAAATTTGGTTTAATTTTTCCAATATTATTATCTATATATTTGAAATTAATTTCCACTTTAAGTTTGCTACAGATCTATATGATAAAAATATTATATGAATGAATTAAAATCATATAATACAACCTAATCAATGATTTCATGCAAAATTTTGAAATTTAAATTAATATACAAAATTTAAAATGGTATTTGGAGGAAGAACAAAAACTATAACACTCTTCATAGAGTATTATGAAAGGCAATTCGTAGCTCATAGTCGCAGTTGGGCAAACATCTTTCATTTATCACTCCTTGCAGTTATAATAATTTTGCCTTTTATCTTGACTTTTCAAGCAGGAAGTAAGTTAAATATTATGAAAAACCTTTTTTTATTTTAATAATTAGCTCTTTCTTCAAATTATTAAGAGCAAAAATTTGATACTAAACTTTTATTTAGCGTTTTGGGCGAAGCAAGACATATATCAAGAGCAGGCATAAGTAAAATTCACAAATTAAGTTTACTTGAATTTGATGTTTACAAACCCCATAACCTAACAATCTGATTCCTATGTTTACTCGACATCTAGAAATATCAATAATTAAGTTCAAAATTTATTGAGTCCACCTACTGTTCAGTCATCAAGCTAAGACTTCGATAGAGATGGTCTCAATGAAAGATTCAAATAAAAAAAGTAATCATGATTTAGTTTCATATTTTTTATTTAAAATGTTAAATTCAACATAAGCATCAGAATTAGAAAGCCAGCTGCAGGTTTACTGTTAAATCAAGCAACTGTTATAGCGGGTTTTAACTACAAAACAATTGGAGTGGTAGATATGGAAATGGAGTCTCTAGCTATCATGCAATAAAACATCCCAACCTACAATTCAAATCCAGTGACTTCTTTGAAAGCTGTTGGTAGTTTAGACTTTAAGCAACTTTATCCTTTGAGAAGAACAAGGGGTGTGCGTAGTCTCTATAATGATAACTTATTTTCATACCTAGAATATGAAAGCCTGCACACTTTCTTAAATCGCTATACAATCGGCAGAAATGAAACTACAGTCTATAAACATTAAGTTTTCACTCAGAGAGGTCTCAGCTCTTAAAACTTTATAGATATAAATATGGTTGTAAATATTCCCACCTATCAAGATATTTTGTACATTCCTGATGTCTGGGAGGTACTTAAATTTGCTTGGATTCAATACTACTCTTTCCTACTTTTGATATACGTCTTCCTATATCACTTTTTCTATGGTTTTATCATTAAAAATAAAGTTTATGAATCAATCGAAATCACATCAATTAATCTTAAGAACTTATCGAAGAGGTTCTATTGAGCAAAGTTTGATTTAATGTAGATTTATAAGTTAATTATTGAAATTTTAATGTTTTAAATGTATAAGTCTCTAAACAATTTAATTGCAAAAATAAAATTAAATAATTTTTAGGTATTCTTTAATTAGTCAACTCATGTACAAACCAATTAAACGAATAAATTTTAAAATCCAATTATAATAACATAATAAAATAAAGAGGAATTTGCGTAAAAAGCAAAAGATCATAAACCATTGTAAATCCAAAGAAATGCTAAAAAGTTTAAAAGAACACCTTGGAGATATGGGAAACCAATCTCCAGTTTAAAATTAACATTTATCATCGTAGTTCATGACATAAGCCAATATAGGCAAAAGAGATTCTACAAATATGCCATTTACAGTGCAGCCTAACTAAATATTAAAGACCCATCATTCAATGAATAAAACTTAAAGTCGTTTATATTATTTACAGAGACTTACTTTATATAGAGCTGATACAATTATTTTTAGTCACACAGATTTACAATAAATCATAAAGACAGCCCTTACTTAATGCGAAAGTGCCACAAACTTAAGTAATCTTAGTTTGCATAGAGGTTCAGCAAGTATAGCAAATAAAAAGCATCTGTAGAGTTTAAAGAAAATATCAAATTTAGATATGCCTCTTTAAATGATTCAGGAAAGGTAAACCTTTTTCAAATGTTAATTAATTGAAAAAATTCTTTCATTAGATTTAAATTAATGAGAGATCACCAACATCAGGCTTAATTTCTCTAAAAGATGCAAGGAATGAAAGGAAAATGAGTAAAAACAGGCAAGTTGAATAAACCATTTTGGGAACTTCAATGGAGAGGAATAGCAACAATAACTCGACTTTACTTGTCAGGCCAACTAGATCAGAGTCCTTGCATCTCTAAGATTTTAAATCTCTAAGAGATTAAATAAAAATGCGAAAATAAAACAGCAGTTTATCGTAAAACAGATGTGCTGAAAACACAATGCAAGAGAATAAAAACGAAGCTGACGACAAGCTGCATTAAGTTATTAACTTTGTAAACTTCAGGACTGAATAGAGAAGCCTCTTAGACCATACTCCACAGAATTAAAACAAAATCATATATGCCTTTAGACATTCATCAAATCGTTAAAGTGGGGTAGAAGGAACTTAAAAACGAGTTGAAGATCAATCCCCAGGTAACATAACATCTAACATGATTTCAGACTCAAACTTTGTTTCTATTAGAAATTCTTTCCTAACAAATGATCCCATGCAAGCCAGAAGTTAAGGAAATTTGTTTTATGGCTTTAATGGTTTTAATGGTTTTAATGAGAAATTAGAGACTCTTAGATTGAATAATCAGCAAATATAGTAAGTAGAAGATAAATCTCCTGTTTTGGACTTATAAAAGAAAATCTCAACAAATTTAGAACTGTTTCAAATTGATGAGGAAGGTAAATTTAATGGTAGAAAATAGGCTTCAAACTATTAAACATCAAAACCCTAGTCCCATTATAACTATAGACATGATTAAATAGAAATTTCTATTAATTTATAAGGAAGTTCCCTCAAGAAAATAACTCACAAAATCTTGTAGGGCTCCTCTAAATAACTTTAAACCAAAATTGACAAGCCATAACAAAGTGTAGATAAAAATTAGTTGATTACTCCTAGGAAATTTGAGAAGCAAGCTCTATCGCCTCAAGTATCATAGTTTACTCTTGAGAGTAAGGTTTAAGACATAAATGATATAAAACAGAAGAAGTTACATAGATAAGTAAGTCTACTCTAGCCATTAACAGATTCACTTAAAACTACTAAAAGAACTTACTCTTAGAACAAGCTAGATCAACTAATTTAGAAGTTCGGATGTAAAACACGTGAAAGTAAATCTCCAAATGTATTTCATACTTTAGACTAGAGTTCTACAAGTTTTAAACAAGCACTCATTTCTAATAATAGAGGACAAAAAACCATGAGAAACTATGAATCATCTATGGGAAATGCAAAAGGCTTAATGCAAACTTCACCAAGAATAAAAGAGAGCTTGTTGGTTAAAAAGCAAATCAATCTAGATTAGAATGATTCCAAGTCCAAGTCAAGAAATTATAACGATGTTAAGCCTTTGATGAGTAAACCAGCAAAAGTTACTATTTCAATAAATGGAGCTATTGATGAACTATATAACACTATTCAAAACTCTGATTTTTAGATTTTTATAATTTATATATATTTAATAATTTTATCTTCAAATTTATAATTGTAGATTAAATCTTAAGAAAAAAAAATAGTGCAGTTTATACTGCAATTTTATATTACAAATTGATTATCAATTTGCTTGAAATCTTGTTAATTATCAAATTTTTAGATAGATAGATCCTTATTTTAAGTTTGATAATATATTCCACGATTCCCAATTATTTATACTCAATAATTCTAAATCACTTATGATTTAGGTTTTAATTGATAACATTCAATCAAAGAAGTCACTTTCATCTACTGGCAAACTTACAGTCGATTCTTTCTCTATAAGAGATAAATCCAAAAATTAAAGTCAATCTAAAAGGAAAAATTTAGTTAAGAAGTTTCTCGTTAACAATTTATCTCAATACAACTTGGGTAATCAAACCTCAAACATGAAATCCTTCGATAATTTCAACCAGTCCCCTTTCACTCAAGAAAAATTGAATATCTTTAAATCTCTTTAGAAACTACAAGATTAAACAAAGGAGAACTCATAAAATAAAAGACTCTCTCTAAATCATAATAAAAGTACTAAAAACATTGTAAACTCATCCATGCATAATCGATCATTAGATAACTTCCAGAAGTAGCTTGAAAAATCAGGTAATAGAAATAAGTTCAACATTCAAATACCACTTTCTCTTGCAGCTGTTAAAAATTAAATTACTATGGATAGCAAGGATTAAAAGATTAAAGATAAAAATCGATACTAAAATATCATTAAGTCTCCAGATGTAAATCATTAAAAATAGCTGAGTGCTTTTAATGGTTAATCTATGCCTTAATAAATGAGTTCAACTTCTAAAATTGTTTCTAATAAGAAAAAATAGTCAAATTATGATTTACCCAGATAGCAAAACTCTCAATCTTCCACTAAATTAGCTTTCTAGAATTTAACAAATCTCAAAGTAAACTAATCCAGTAATTAAAGCTTGTTTAACACAACTTAGAAGTTTGGGAAGGCGCCTTCACTGTAAAAGCCCAAACAAGATTTAGGCAGTCCATACTCAGTTATGCTATCAAATAGCCCCTCAACTAAAAATGTTTTGCAATAAATTGTCGATTAAGTACATGAAAAGAAACCAAATACTACAAAGAGAGAAGTAAAGTCAAAAGAAAACCAAAATATCATATTCGATTTAAAGAAATAAACTACGAAGCCTAAAGTTGAATAGTCAATGAATGAAACAAAGATTAAAAGCTTGTCTATTGATAATCCTGAGGAGATTTAGAATGTTAAGAGCAGTCTGGAAGTAAAACATATAACTCTTATAAAAGGAAACACTTTATATGATACTTAATGCTTAAAAAGTGAGAGGACCCTCAATACTTCTTCAAGTATTCACTTATATCATTATAGTATAATTATGGCTGAAAAAATTTAGAAATAAGTTGAAGAGCGACAAAAGGTCTTAGGAATGACTACAGACAAAATTAATATAATTGAAAAGCCAAAGCTGATAGAATCTGCCGTTTAAAAGCCAGACAAGCCTTAACACATGTACAGTAAATCCAATCCAAAATTATTGCTTTAACTTTCAAACATGAGCAATTTACAAAGCGCTACACCTGACTCTTCTCAATTCTTTTATGAGAATTAAAATTCTAGTTATCATCCTAATGGTGACTCCAGATTAGGAGTTAATTACAAATTAGCACCTTTTTTTAATTATATTGAAGAATTTTTCATATTCGATTAAGATTATTACAATACATAATTCTTCAAGTATGAGTCTCTTAACTGGTCTCTAAACCCTTATGCCCTCAAAGAAGCTCAATTAGATCAATTAAATTATATCAGGGCATTAACAATTTAAAAGCAAGCATAACAGCAATTACAAGGAAAATTAGATACTGTCTCAGTAAATTAATCCAACAAGCACAAGAAAGAGATGGACTTAGAAAATGGCTGAGAAAATACTATAAAATTTTAATATACATATAATCATTTAGCTAGATATAAATATAAAAAATTATTCAAAAGCTAGAAACAGCGTGATGGGCGAAATAGAGAACATATTATTTGAAGGTAACATCAAAAGTACAAAGAAAATTGTAAACTTAGAATGAGTTTAAGATCATTGAAAATATATCTAAAATTAAGCATATAGTAATGTGTATTAAAGTATATTTTATTAGCAAAGTTAAATATTTAAGTAAAATCTCTAATTTATTTATGTACAATTAAGCCCATTCTTATCATTTATTTGAATTCCTGAGTCATATATCTTTTTTCTCAATAACTCTTTTGTTTTATCAAATAACTGATCCAAGGAAATCAATTAAAGTCAAAATTAGCATGATAAGTGATGCTGCAAATAGCAAGCCATAGTACCCTGATTTTACTTTGAAATTTGTCTCCATTCTATCGAATTATAATTATTTGAAATTAAAATTAGACGACAATAAATTCAATTAAATAAATTGATTATAACTCTAATACTCTCTCTTTGTTATGAAGTAGATTCTATGTTCCTTTGAAATGTATCTAAAAAGTAAATTGAGCATTTTTATTAAGGAAAAATGAATATTTTGCTTACTTTTTAATATTGATAATCATCATTGGAATGCTCAACATCAAAACATACCAAGGTGAAGACATACAGCATACGGCCACGAATATTATCGAACATAAATATTCCCAAGGTAAAAACTAAAAAGAATTGTTTGATTATTTAATTACATTAAATTTACTATGATATGTACAAAATTTCTTAACAATTTTGAGAATATCAATCTAGATTTAAGAAAGCACATTTTCAAAATAGAGAAATAAAGATCTTCTTACTTAGTTCAAATTATTGCTGAGTTCAATTGGCTCTATACATCCTGATTACAAATCATTATCAAATATAAAAATATTTAAATTTATTTACTGACAGCTAATTAATGTCTTGAAGAAATTTAAAGTAAGAATTAGAAATAATTGAAATTAATTATAAAATACGAAAAATGACAGTATATGCAGCGAGAGACGCGACAAGTTTCTAACTTTCCCTAAATTTGGGGTGTTGGGTAGTCAACTTTTTCACTTCCTTAGCGGGTTTGTTTATATCGCTCTTCCTTATGATAAGCCATGATGATTTGTAATCACAAATGTAACTATTTTTTATATTAGATTAATGTGGGGGTAAATATTTATTTCTAGCTTTTGCTTTTTTCTTTAGACTTTAACTGCATTAAAGTAATTGCTTTCTAGTAGTTAACAATCTGCTGTGTTTTCATGAAAAATTACAAGAAAATTAAAAGAAATAAATTTTTTATTTTATTAATAAGTTTTCCATTCATGCAAGCTGAGGCTAAACTATCATCAGTAATCTTTATTGTAAAGTCATTCGAGATGTTAACTCCTAATCTAAAAAATTATAAATCAATAGTAATGCATTACATTTTTAAGTATAAATGATTAATAAATTCTATATTCATGTTTTGATTGTAAATAGAGCCAGTTTTAATCAAAACTATAAGGCATTAAAATCCAAATAAATCAAGTTTTTTTCTTATTTAATTTATTTCTATGTAAATATTAATTTCTTAGTTAATTTTCTATTTGTAAAACTAGATTTTCATTGATTTTATATAAATATACCAACTTTAGGTTTATAAATTTTAAGTTGAAATTATTGTAACAATTTCTTTTGTTCAATCGAATATCTTAGTGATATTACTCCAGTCTTTCTTATCTCTATCTTCCCAATATCTTCCATTGAACTTGAATACTCTATCATTAGTAGCTTCTATAAGTTTCTCATCAAAGTATACTGGTGCATGCTTCTTACCGACTAACTCATTATCTTTTCTTCGCTATCTTTAAGCTTCCTCAAGTCTGTGCTTTTCTTTGATTGCATTTTCTGTATTACCATTCTCCAGAGCTCTTTGGTCTGGCCTGAATCTAGAGTCTGAGTGAGGAAGCTTATCAATCAAAGAGTCAGGGAGATAATTTAGTTACAAAGCAAATTGTGTGAACTCATACATATGATCTGCTTACTCTGGTTTAGGGCTCGCTCTCCATATCTCTGATTCCTCATTCGTATCTAGATTCACAAGATTTAAGGAATCTGTGAATCTACCATGTACTTTAAAGAGAGCTTTGCCAGATGGGGTTTTTACGATAGCATTCATTATATTTGCATTCTTACCAGACCAACCTCTCTCCTTCCATTCAACTTCACAAGTTTCCTGGGTTGTGTGGTTAATGACAGAAGTTTTTCCATGAACATCAATGTACAATTTCCCAATGATTAAGTTATGAACTGATGTCATTGGAAGAGTGCTGGAATAGAATTCTGTAGTTCCATCTATCAACTTTAGATTAATGTAAACTCTGTCTTTAGGAGCGAATAGAACATATTTACCATTAAATCTCATAGTAGTCCTTGTTTGGGCATATATTTCATAAAAATTGTTTTCACAATGATAAGCAGTAATAGGGGGATGATGGCTAACTTATTCAGAAACAAATCTGTATTTTGTAGTCACAAGTTCATAAGTCTCTCCAAGTAAAGAGTTAAAAGGCTTATTCATTCTTCCATTTACATTAGTATAACGAGTTGCAGTGTAAGCTGTAATTAAAGCTAATCTTATCAAACTGTTTGGTTCTTATGCAGCTCTCTCAAGTAAATCGTTATATTCCACAGTTTCAGCAAGTTTTTAGTTTAAAGATAGAGGTTCATTGAAATAAACAGGCATAGAAACCCTAGTTAAATCTTTTCCAACTAAGTCCTTAAAAACTTACCAGAAACTTATTTTCTAATTTGGAGGCCTCAAATGTGGAAGTGATAGTCTTTCCTCAAAAACATCTTAAATGAAAATTTTACTTTATTTAACCAGTTGCTGATTTTGTACAATGATCTCATCTCTCGCATCTAAAAATATGTCCTCCTCATCATCAATTCCAAATTCAAATTCTGTCTCATCTGCAGAAGACTCTCTGCCTTTGTAATATCCACTTCTTACAGAACTAGTATCACTATGTTTTTCCTCTTCATCAAAGTCCATAGCGTAGGGGAAACTACTAAGATCTTAAATCTCAGTTGGCTAGTTTTTATATTGGGAGCTAGATGAACTTAATGATGAGAATTGCTTTTTATTTCTGGATAATAAAATAACATTTACATTATTACTAGAGGTTTATAATTGATCAAAACATTGAGAATACAATAGTAAATTATTAGATAAAGTTTCGCTTAAAATTTATATGAGCAAATTATATAGTGAAAAAAATGAAACTTTATTCTTAGTAATTCTATAGAATTGTATAGGATGAGTATTATGATTTATAGTATCTAGATTCTAATTTTGATATATTCATAAGTGAAACTAAAGATTATTGATTTTTTCAATTTGTGCAGCGTTATTTATCTCGTTTGTTCCACTAAAAACTGATTATATTTTAGTTTTCAGAGCTCTTGGATCGACACCCAAATCGAAAGCCAATTCTCTAATACAATAATCTTCGTATCTCATACTGTTATTATTTGAGTTTTGATCTGTGCTTAATGTTCCAATACCTCCAATAATCGAATGATTGCCAACTCAAAATAAATAGCAATATTAATGTAAAAATTTTAACTCCACCTTAAGGCAGTGTCAAGGCAATTGCTTCAACTATACGCTCAATTTACTGAGACTAGAAGTCTATAGGAATTGCTGCAGCAGATGAGTTTTATGTGCTATTGCTTGGATTCTTTTTATTTACATCTTTCCAATCACTAGACACGTTTAGAAGTTCCTTCAAAGTCAATCTCATTCTTTAAGTACTATTCAGGCCACTTGAGCCACTCTTAGACTGCGAATCTATGTTCATTTAGCTTATTTGGTTTACTTTCTTTTTATTACCCATAGAACTAGAGTTACCATCGCTTTCCGTCAGGATCCATGGATGAGTAAGCATGTCTGAAGTGCTCATTACTTTGGCAGGACGTCCTTCTTTTTTAATTTCGTTCACTGAAAAACGTTGCTGCATACATTTGCAAATAAAATCTTGGGCTTAGGTGGACAACCGATTCAATATTTTCTTAATTAGCACCATAGATTGACTGTTTTTATTAATGTTACTTTGACCTTGAACTGCATGTAGAATACAGCATGAATGCTAGATGTTTTGAATAGCTTAAATTTATTCTTCAGAAATGACTTCAAGCCCACCTGTTGCAGCTATAATAAGTAAAATTCCCAAGTCAAAGAGATCTAGCTTCTTAAGTTCATTAAGTTATGTACCATCCTTATCATGATTTATACTTGGCTAGCCTAAATTTCCTGAAGCTTAAAATTTCTCTTTTAGCATTGAGTTCTTGTTTCTTTAGTTTTCAAGACCTTCACATAATCTAGAACGAGAATATAAAATAAAAAGTGTAACTTACATTTGAACAAGTGAATTATGAGAATTTTAGTTTAATGTACTTTAAATTTCTTATTTTATTTTTAGGAGATGAGCGAAGCCTGGCCCAATTTTGACTTTGCCTTTTCGATCGAAAAGTATCTAGCTACTACAAATATTATTATGAGCCATTCCTTGGTCATGTAGGTAATCCAGTGACCTCAGGATTTATTTAGCTAGATGTTTGAGAATGCTTTCTGGTAGTGCCCCAATACTCTGGATTAAATTTTGTAAACTTCCATTGCCGGCATAATCTGTAACGACTGAGACGCAGCCCTCTGGACTATTCCAGTAGGTAGAATGTATTTTAATGTATTAATCAGTTGTACAGTGATGTTCCCACTTCGCTATCCATTCTTTTATCATTTGTCTCATGTCTCTACTTGATGATTAATGATTAAAATCAAATAAATTTAACATATCACTGTTTAATACTAAAATCAAACCATCAATCTTAGTCGTGACGTAGACGTATCTGAGTGAGTTGACGTGGCAATTCCGTGACGTGGCAGTCATGAAGTAGAAAACTCCGAAAAAACCATTCTCGCTATCACCTAGTCTCATCCCAAAATCAAGATGTCACCCCACGTCTTTCGACATTTGAGGGACAGAGCTCGTGAGATTCAACCAGAGTGACAGAAGATGGAGAAAAACGCTTACCGGTCCCACTGCTGCTGGGAAACGTAATCCCTATCCTTTCGCTGTGGTAGCTTCAGCACCCTAACCCGGTGTGGGAGAAAATTCCTTATCGTTGGCTTCAATGGTTTTCATCTTCTCACTTTTGGAGGCAGAGCGTACCTCCATCCTGCTCCCTATTACCTAGGAAACTGAACTCAAGCCAGGAAACTCATCTAATGCAGGGAAATCTTAGGATCCAGCTCACTCGAGGAGTGAGTGCTGACAGATTGAACCCCGCCGACTGGCCCCTCATGCGTTGCGCCCAGCAACCCCCTACCTGCCCTCGGTAGGCCTTAGTATAATAGAAAGCTCTATTAGAAAGTCCTAAGTGGTTGGTACCACCTAGCAATTAACTTTCTAATTTAATAATTATGTCTCTACTTGATATTTAAATCCCTCAGTAAAAATTGTTTATTACAAATAATACGTCATAAAAAAAGAGAAATAAGAAAATAAGAAGGCAATTAATAATTAAGACCTTATTTAATGAATTAATGAAATAATTATTTTTAAATTTAAGATTAATTTCTTATATATTAAAGCCCTATAATTTTTTAAATAATATCCCATAAATATATAATACATATCATTAAAATAGAAATTTTGAATTTGGATTGGAACTTCTTTAATGCAAAATATTCGAAGTGAAGGTGCATGCAGCATTTTCTTAACAGTACCAGAAGTTGACTTGAACACTGCAAGTGTGATCATTTAATCGAGTTTGATATTTTCCTGATTTGACAGAGACTTCACTGAGTATGTATCGAAAGTAGAAAAAGCCGACGATTAGCTTAGAAGTTATTTGTCAGATGTCCCTTACAAGAATTTGCTCAGTCCATCCATTTATTAAATGGGATCTAAATTTGCAAGCCCCCCTGCCTTTTTGTTTTTCAAGCCATTCCCCACATTGTTATTTGTATTATACTGCTCTATTTTAGTAAGCGCTCTATCCATTTTGTCTTTTCTATCTGGCTCCATGCTAATTGGCTCTAAGAGATTTGACATTTATTTGAATTCTTCAGCGTTTAAAGCACTGCCTAATTTGTCTTTAATATAGTTCTCTGCTTGCTAAGCTTCAATCTCATTTTTAAACTGCATGAATGCCTTCTTTCTATAAGGAAATTCATAAATATACAGGTAAATAATATACACGTCAAATTAGATTACAATCGAATTCTGAATTCAAGTGAGAAATAACTAAAATTTAAACTTACCCTTTGGCTTTAGATGTTTTATTGTTAATAGCGTTAAAAGGTGCAGGGAGCTGTTTAGAAATTCTTGGCTTCATTTTGCCCCAAGTCTATCTGAACTCCTCTTCTTACGATTGTTACTGCTATTGTTAAGAAGAATTTTAATTTTAATTTTAGGGGGCATTAACTCCTGCTGTTTAAGTAGTGGGGATGTTTCCTTAAGAAATTTAGTGTTAGTTTTTTAAGTTATACTAATTTGCAAGAGATTTATTGGAGTTATCGTTGTTAGACAGCAAATTATTTTGATTGTTTAAACTTCCAAGGGCTTGTAGCTGAGCTTACTGAACTTAAGCTTATGAATACAATGCTAATTTTGAATGAGACCCATCATGTTTAGAAAGAAATGGTGAGGGGAGAGGTGGTTTTCGTTTTGCCTATACTTGCTATATTTTACACAATAAATTATCAATTTTTTTTACAAATAACTTCAGGAATTTATTATTATTTTAGCTATATCGGTGAGTGAGAACCTCTCTGCTTATTATTTAATTATCCTGAAGTCACGCCATCTTGTGTCTACAGCTATTAAGTGTCATTGTTGTTGTTTTTCATAAATTATTGCTACTGTTACTATTACTGCTGCAGTTTATTATTGCTAGATGGGGGTGGCAGCATGATAGGCTGTGAATTGAGGGATTGCAGTTGCTTCTGCGGCAGTTGGTTCATGTTATATTGTGGTTGTTGGGAAATCAGTAGTAATCTTAAAAATCATAAACAAAGTTTCTCATAAAAAATACAGTACCAAGTATTATTATAGGTCAATTGGGGTTATAAATTGATTAGTATGTGAAGATTATAATTTTCAAGACTAATTTTATTCAAAATTTTAAAAATAATTAAAAATTTTCAATTATGCAGAGAAACCGTTAATTGATATGGTTATTTTGATATATTATTGTGATAAGTATTTATATAAATTAAGTAAATGACTATTAGGACATTGGGAGTTGCTATAAAGAAGAAGAATGCATTTATTGTTACTGTTGATGTTGCAATAAATTTGAAGCCTATTATGATGAATTTATTTATTGTGATTCCATCATTATCAATATTACCACAATATGTTTTACAGAAAAATATCAAATTAAATAATTTGGTTACATGAAATTTTTTAAAATAATTTTTGGTTTATTAACTATTAATATCTGCTATAACTTGTAAATTTATCATATAAAATTAATTGAAAATCAAATAAAATATTTATCTGCATTTTAGTTAGCATTTTGACAATAAATAATTATGATATTTATACTCAAAATTGCTAGCGTTATTTAAATACTTGTTTATTTACAAATGAAATTAGTGAATTAAGTCAAATTATAATTATCTACCTGATAGATTTTATTTATGTGAGTGCAGTGTTTTAATGAGATATTTATGTTAAACTGGCCATTTTTAATTTAAATTTTAATTCTGGATGAAAATATATTGGTTTATGAAACGACATCTGAGGACATTCTGAAGTCTTTTCTCAGGCGGTCATTGGTACCTCCACTGCCATCTCCTTGCGAATAATTGTAACTATGATTGCCGCCACCACCACCTGTACTTCTACTGCTGTTCAATTTAGTATGACTATTGTCACATTAATAAATATAAGAATCTTTGATAATATTAGCTATTATTATATTAAATTCCGAAAGTATTGTCTCTTAAATCACCTAAGTTCTTAATGAGCAGATTGCTCTTTTTACTTGGTTTTTATTAATTTGTAGTAGATACCCCTGCTCCAGTTTTATTGTTGTTAATTTTGCTGTGTTTAATTTTTTCAATATTAAACTTCTTAGCATCTCTGCTAATTTCTAGAACAGCTATGCTCTCGAGGATGCGGAACATTTATTCTCTTGAACTATCTATCTCATTTACTATGTTAATCAATTGTATTATTATGTTAATAAAACAATGAAATCAATGAAATTTGGAGAGCAAATTATTCAAAAATATGTTCTTAATGAGATCACCCATAGTTTTGCATAAATTTTTGACATTGACAATCTTTCTCGTGATTTGATTACCTTTTTCCTCTTCTACTGTTGCTTTTACCATATCTTATAAATTATCGATTTCTGAGGAAAACATTTTCTCAACTTATTATACTAAATTTTGGTATTTTGATTCCCCAAAACCCCTTACCAATTAAAATAATATAGTATTGAAATACAGAATTATAAAAGTATAAAATATATTTTAAAATAAAACTTCATTGTAAGCTTACATTTTAGTGTCTAAATCGCATTCATCCACAAAAAATCTTGAAGAAAAGGCTTCATAGAGATTGTCTTTGAAAGGCTGCACTAAAGGGTCATCTTAAGAGAATATGTCGATGTCAAGGTTTACCTTGTTAATAAAGTCTTATAGTGTTTGCAACCATTTATCTCTATTTTTAAATATGGTATGGATAAAGGTGATAATTTTCATAGTGGGGGGGGGCGGAAATATAAATAGTTATTGAAGCAAAATGTATTAATTTAAAATTTAATCTCTTTCCTTTTAGTCTTGAGCTTTAAGGGAAAGTTTCTAGGGTTTTTTATTCTGGTCCATGTAATTTACAAAGAACTCCGTTTGATCTTTGATAAATAAAAAAATATAAAGCAATTTGTCTTTTTTAAATTGATTGATGGTAAATAAAATCTTTGGCATTACCTTCAACTGTTAAAGTAGAAAGTGCAAGCTTCAACCTCTATTCCTTATCCTACTTGTCTTTTTGGATAGTAAAAGAATTTGACTTAATATAGGCATACATTTTCACATATCCACTCATGAAATTTTTATACCTTCGTAAATAACCTTCCATTACAAAAAGTAAGAGTGTTTTTAAGGATTATTATATTATTCTTAATTATAAGTTCAGATTTCTAAATCATTTGAAAAAATCATAATTTTTCTCATTTAGATTATTTTATAGCTTGAAAATAATTATAATAGAATTATCAGGTAAAGATTTTAGTAAACTTTAAGTTTTGTTTATAAACTAACTTCACAACCTCAGTAAGATAAAACTTCTCTTATTTTAAACAACTGAATCTATTTCTTGGAAATGACCGTTCCAAAGAAAAGTTTGTGAATCTCCTCAAATATAGAGACCTTCAGGGATGTTACCCTTCTTTCTGTAAAGTACCTTGTCCTTAGATTTTCTAAAGTCACTCATCTGAACTCTCATTCTTCGTTCTCTCAAGGCAATCAAACCAGCTTCAGTACACATAGCCTTAATATCAGCTCCTGAAAGCTCATCCTTGGACATCACGAATTCTTCAATGTTAATATCCTCGTTTAAGCTCATCTTGCTAGTATGAATGTTGAAGATTCTTCTCTTAGTCTTCTCATCTGGAAGAGGGAACTCAATCTTTCTATCAATTCTACCTGGTCTGATAAGTGCAGGGTCAAGTGTTTCAATCTTGTTAGTTGCCATGATAACTTTAACATCTGAGCGAGAATCAAAGCCATCGAGTTAATTGAGCAACTCGAGCATAGTTCTTTAGACTTCTTTCTCTCCACCAGATGAAGTATCGTATCTCTTAGTACCGATAGCATCAATTTCATCCATGAAGATAATTGAAGGAGCATGCTCCTCAGCAATTCTGAAAATCTCTCTCACTAGCTTTGGACCTTCTCCCAAGTACTTCTTGATAAGCTCTGAACCGACGACTCTCAAGAAAGTAGCAGAAGTTTGATTAGCGACTGCCTTTGCCAACAAAGTCTTTCCAGTTCCTGGCTCACCATACAAGATAACACCCTTGGGTGGCTTGATTCCCAAATCCTCATAGAGCTCTGGGTTAGTGAGTGGAAGTTCCACAGCTTCCTTAATTTCTCTGATTTAAGCTTCGAGACCACCAATATCAGCATATGATTCAAGTGGTGCTTTTTCGACCTTCATTACGCTAACCATTGGATCAATATCGTCTTGCAAGATGCCAACGATTGCATGAGATCTGTGATTCAATAGAACTGAGCAGCCTGGTTCGAGTTGATCCTTGTCAACGATTGAAAGAATGGGCACATAGTACTCAAGTCCAACATGTGGGGTTACGATGGCATGCTCGTCATCAATGATTTCTTCGAGGGTTCCGACAGTCAAGGGTGTACCTCTCAATTCATCGACCTTGAGTCTTTCTTTCTCTTTGTTTTCCTCTTGAGGCTTGAGTCTTTCTTGATTCTTGATAAATTCCTCTTCCATTGTTAAGTAATCCTTCACTCTTTCAGTTCTTAACAACTTCAATCTGCACTTTGAGACAGGGTTAACTATAGTACTTATAAGAATGCCTAAAGTAACTTACTTTAAGGGAGCTTGTTTGAAATATCAATACCCTTCTTGCCCTTCTTCTTTCTTCCAATTCTAGCTGGTGCAGCTTCTTATCTTCTCTTCTCTAAATGTCAATTATTTTAGCATCACATGTTAAATATAGATGTAAAGCCATTTAATGAAATGAATCAAACACTTTCTATCTCAGGAAGATAATCTTTTGTTTATTTAAGGCTACTTACATTCCTCTTGACGTCTTTCTCTGGCACGTCTTCTCTCTTCTTCAGTCATTTGACCTCTTCCAGGTCCTCCTGGTCCTCCTAATCCACTGTTTCCCATTAATTTTGATTTATCAAATTCAATCAATTATAATTCAAATTAACCAAATTTCCAAAACCATTTTCTAGACTCAAAACTAATATCTGAATTTAATATTAAACTTTTTAATTATAGAGTTTATATATTGAAAAATGATTTTAACCAAACAATTATAAAGTCACCCTCTTTCTCATTTCTTAAATCGGTAACTTATCAATTAAAAACGCATGATTCCTCTCTTGTAATAGTAAAGCTACTCTTCACAAATAAATATTAAAACTGATTAAAACAAGCACACTTGTAACGATCCCTCGCACAATCACAATATTAACTCTACTTAATCTCAAACCTAATAATCTAAAGATTCTTAATAGAACAATTAATAATAGCATCCTGTTGATAGCACTAAACACTCTCGTTTAGCTTAACTTCGTTAAGAAACCTAACTATAAAATAAATCCCCGCTCATTAAAGACTTCAAATTCTTTATTATGAAAGCGAAAGTGTAACAAACTTACAGGGAATCCCTCAAGGAAGCTTAGACTATTGAAGACCCTGATCTAAGAAGTGGAATGTATGATATGATGCGAGATGAATTTGACGTTTTTAGGAGGCAGAGGAATTAAAAGCTAGATAGTGAAAGAATCGATTACTATCTGGCATTGATTAGGAAAAAGTTAACAATCATTGAGGAAATCAAGAAAAGAACTTTTGTTTGAAAAAGTGAAATAATAGTGTGTTCTTCAATATTATTGATTAAAATTAAATTATTTGGGGTTTTAATCAAATTTATCTAAATATAAACTCAATAATTGCAGTTGAGACTATTAAAATTTACTTTATTTAGACATGTCACATTCCTCCAATTAATAGATAAAATATAATCCAATAGTAAAATCCAACTATTAATTTATAAAATGGTGTGAAGATATTAAAATTTTATCTTAATAATTGTTAATAATTAAATAAACCCTAATCAATTATTTTAAAGAGAATATTGCTATAATTTTAGACTATTAAGCTCATTATAAGCTTTTAATTTCATAATTATATTAGCGTGATTATAGAACTGATATATTTTATTATAATTATTATTTTATCAAAACAAATATAGTTGAATTTGTCCCTATATTTATATTGAAGCAAAACATTATCGATGAACTAAGCAATTGATTCCTAGGAGGACGAGAACAAGAAGGGAGAAAATAAGCGTGAAACTTTCAAGCAAGGTTTTAAGAGAAAACTTTTCCAGATTTATTTTGAGTTGATGCGAGAGAGAAATATTGACTTTATTTTTGCAGCTGTTATGATGGTTATCAGCTTTATTCAAATTTATGGGTTGTTATACAATACGAAGATTAACTTCCCCTATATAAAATTAAGTGCAACTATCCTTTTATTTTGATAAAAAATTTAAAAAATAGCCTATTCACAGAAACAATACATATAAAAAAATAATGTATTCCCGTTTAAGGACGATTTATATTCGACAATATGTACTCTGTGCGACTTAATAAGAATTTACCCTATGCTTGAGAACGCAGCCTCAGTCTACTACTGGATAGTGTCCTACACACTTATATTCGTGCTCATAGCATACATCATTTAACTGTTCTACATCGACTACAGCATAAAAATAGAGAAATTCTACTTTATTTTCCCAATTAAGATCATGAGATACTTCTCAATTATTATCTTTTGGGTTCTCATGATGCCTATTATTGAGATCTTTATCTCTATATTTTCATGTGAAAATGGTTTCCACGTAGTGGATCAGAGCGTGGAGTGTTGGAGCGGCATTCACATCTTTTACTGCATCCTGTTTTCATTTTCACTCATTGGATATTGCGTGGTGTTCATGCTGATTTCATACTTTTACAATGAATCACGGCCTTATCATACTGATGCTCTGGCTAGATTGGATACTAACTTCGAAACATACATGACACTCTACAAAATACTTATTGCGATAGTTGGCCACTTTTTATATCAAGAAAGACTTCACTGGTTAATTATTGCATTAAATAAACAATTTAATCGAAAAATACTTCCCGCTTGTTTAGAAACTTATTAAAAATAAACTTCAAAATATTAAAATACACTAGGTAAATTCATTATTTAAGATTCATGACTGTAAATATTACAAATTAAAGAGATTTTTATTTATTTTTTTTTTATACTTATATAGTTCTAGTATTATTGTATATCTTGCAAGAAAGATAAGGATATATTAAGATGCCGAAGTAATTATATTTTTTGAATCATTTTATGATTTAAAAATGTATAAATAGTGTGTAAATATTATATTTAATATAAATTATTGAATTTATCAGATTTTGTCAATATTGTAATTCACATAGGAGGTTCAATAAATTTCTGCAAGATGTACTTAAAATACTTGCCATACTACAACCAAAGAACCTCAGTTTTGTTTGGATCTTGCTGGCTCTCCTATCTCTGGATCTCTCTAAACATTCTTTTAACCAAAGCCCTAGAATCAGTTGATTATCAAGGCTAAACTATTGTGATCATAGTTGGCTTGGTCTTAATTTACCCAGCCACTAAACAAATCAGAGACAGCAAAATTTAAAAGAAGATCTTCAATAAGAAACATGATAAGATCAAGAGTGAATACGAGCTTGACATTTTCATCCATAAACTATACAGATTAATCATAGACTAACACGTGAACGAAGTCGACGAGATGATCTTACTTGGTCTGGTTCACAATCACCAGTCTGAATGCTTGAACAATGAATGCCCCTTGAATAATATCGATGAGCTCTACTTACCATTGACAGATAGTATGAGTGATAGGAGAGCTATATTTTCGAAAGACCCTATTCTACTCTATCACTTGATTAACTCTATTTATGCTGAATATGCTAAAAGCTCCAATAGTACAGCTGTACTTCACACAACCTATGCTTACTTCTTATTCTACTAAATTGGAAATATTCACACAGCATTACTGGAACTTAATGTTGCTGAGAAATGCGATACAAACTATCAATAGAAATTTACAGTTTACAGAGCGAAGAGATTTATAGAGAATTATCTTATCAATAAGTTTGGAAAGAACAAGGATATGGCAGGAAAATAAACATTCGCAGAGCTCGATGTTACAATCAATAAGTATAAATTTTTAATTCTTAATTATTTATAAGACTATAATTCTATAGAATAGTCATTACTTTTGAAAGCTTGTATGCTAAACTGAACAAAGAAATTGAGAAATCTGCAAATGATCATATTGAGTTTTGGTCTCACTTAGATTCTTAAATGGTAGACTTAAATGTTCTTCATAAGCTAGGTTTGAATATTATCAATAACACAAAGAGAATTAACGATATCTGGCATCAACTGACTCGAATCAATCCAAATTATCCCAAGGCTTTGTAGATTTATGGTAACTATCTTGTTTAAATTAAGAACGATACTTAAGAAGGAGAAGATTTCTTAAATCAAGCCTCAGCTATGGGCAGACCAAGATCTCTAGATGAGCACGTGAATGACTTTGAGCTTATGTTTGCAGAAGACACAGCAATTGTTGTAATCAGTGGAAACAAAGATTCACAAGCCAAAATTATGAAAACCAATAACGGTATTACAAAACTCTTTGGTTACAATACTTTTGAAGTACATGGACATGAAGTCAACATTTTAATGCCTCCAATCATAGGAGTCAAACATAACTATTTCTTGGAGTAATTCTTCAAAACTGGAAAGGAGAGAGTTATTAATAATGACTTGAGCACATTCGCTATGTTAAGAGTTGGGCATATTTTCTCCATAACTCTGATTGTGAAACCAGTCCCCTCTCTTAAGAACGATATACAGTAAACTTTCATAGCCATAAAAAGGAAAGTCCCAAAATTTTGAATTTAAGTTTATATTGGATTGATAAAGCCAACAAACAAAGACTATGATTTCATTTTGACTGATCAATATGGCCGTATTGATTCAATATCTAAGGGCATAACATCCATGCTTTAACTCCAAGCAACTTTCTTTAAAGAAAACGAAATCTTTATTTAAGTGCTTTGCCCTCAACTCTGTGAAACTGAAAAGATGAAAGGAAGTAAAGAGCATGCCACGAAATTTGAGCTTTGGCAAGGTGTAAAAGACTTAACTTTTATAGTTCCAAGAAATTTCAGTAACTTGAGCCAAAAGAGTGGGTCTAGAGGAGCTGCAAATGCAGCCTCTTAGTCTCACGGTGGAAATATGATGAATCACAATAATGACGATGATGATGGAGTTCCAGGAACAAATAATAATCGTAGAGGGGGAGAACCAAGCTTTGTAGGTTTGAAATCACCAGATCATTTAAAGAAAGTGTGTAACATGTTTAGAAACAATGATTTCAAGTCTCAACCACATAAGTATCTTGCCACTCTAAAAAACAACATTAACTATGATAATCCAGAGGTTTATCGTGGTCCTGTAAAAACTGAGATTATCAATAGATCTCATGGAAATGGCTATTTGTAGCTTAAAGTTTACAAGATCCTAAATCCAAAGAGAGCCGGAACCACTGGTGATACAGATTCTGCTAGAGGAGTGGTAAATGCCTATGCAAATAAGAATGTTAGAGTTATGATTGATGAAGCCCTAAGAAAAATTGACGACATGACTTCTGAAGACTTAGATAAGCGCATCTTGCAAATGAAGGGTGCTCTTGACTCAATGAGGAAAGGCTTGAGACATCCCTCAGCTAAGTAAAAACCTTCAAATATCTCCACTCCAAACGCATATGAACAAGCTGAAGTGTAGAGATATGCACGTGAAATCAAGCAGCTTGAAGACAAACTAAGGTAGATTAAATAACGTGAAGAGCAGAAAAGAATGGAAGACGAATAAGTAGATGATAAAGCAGCAAGTGACAGTGAAAGTGGATCAAATGTTGGGTTTGGTACATAATTAAACAAGAAGTCAAAACCTTCGTTCTTTGGTCAGTAAAATCAGAACAACACAGGAGTTGAAGAAAACAATTTTCTTCTAAATGAAGAAAATATTACTTTTTGTTATAGTTTTCTTAACCATTTCACTTAATCAATTATTGTTAAATGAAAGTGCAAACCTTGACTATGAAAGGATAAAGAATTAGTATCCACTACGTGAAAACGCCTAAAATTCTCACAGAGGAGGTGTAGGAAGCTCAGCCAATAATCTTGCTGGAAATTTAGACAACTTAAATGCCAACGATCTATCAGCTGTGCTTTAAGAAGATTCGATGATGCAAGAGAGGAATTTAATGGATCAGTCTGCTGATTACACTGGTACTAGACAGCAGAATAAAGTTATGATCAATTAGAATGATCCCTATGATGAAATGGATGGGTATGGGGGTAAAAATGCTGCACTAGACAGAGAAGATGAGGCTAAATTTGATTTACTTAAGGATATTAGGAAGAAATAAATTGATATGAAGAAGAAAAATGTTATTGCTCTCATTAAAATTAAATATATAACTTAAGCTTAAATTATAGTTGAATTTAATAATCCAATAACAAAAAGGAAGATGCTAACAAGGGGGCAAATGGAGCCAACGCAGCAGGTTCAGATGCTGATGAGGGTTCAGACACAGCAGGAACAAACGGTGATTCAACTGGTGAAGGCACTGCTGACGACAATGAGGACGAGAAATTCTTGGAGGAAGACACTGGATCAGTTGCCTCCTCCACTAAATCACTTATGAAACACCTGAGAATGCTTAGAAATGCATTGTATGAAAACTATTCTCCACCATCAATCAGAAACCTCAAATTCTATGTCAAAATTGTATTCTTAGCCCTTCTCATTATTACGATTGTTTGGTACGTCCAGTCCAAGAATATATATAAGCAGCTCAAAGACAATATTGATCTTAAAATCTACAACAAATCCTGTAAATATTTTGATCCCTTCATTACTATTATCAAATAACATTGATTGAATTATTGAGAACATTCATTCGTCAAAGAACAGAATGAACTCATTAACAGATATAGGAGCCGATGTGAGAGTGCTTTCTTTCATAAATTAAGGGCGTGTAAATAAAACTAGAGGAGGTCGGGACTACGAGGCTTTCAAAAGAAACGACTTAATTATTTCAAGCACACTAATTCAGCAAGCGCAGAACAATCTTTCGAACACATACTTGAGAGATATATTTACTGGCAATAACAATTTTAGGATTAATCCCAAAGATATTCAGTTAATTTATAATACACCTTGTGCTATGCCTATGTTCTACTACGTTGATATATGGTCAGCTATTATGGGAGTTGCTGTTCATGCTTTAACTAAAATTGTATTTAGATTTTATTATATTCTATTGATATTTTCTTGTGTAAAAAAGAACCATTAACTATTAAGGACATGCCATTGAAGGATATATCTCAAAATGACACATCAGTCTTCTTTATCATTCAAAACAATCTAAACAACATCCTCGAGGCAATTTCATAGTCAACTCAAGCAATCTTAGATGAAACTGAGAACATCTCAAATAAGGTTGACAATACCTTGTAAATTCTGCTATACGTGGCTAGTGGATCTTTGTTCATTTCTATATGCCTGATTTTCCCAGTGGCGACAAAAGTAGATAAAAATAAGGATGAATTGCTGAGACATTTCATGCTTATCGATAGAGACGATGTTAAGCGGTAATTAGAAAAGTGCAGAATATTCTTCAATACCATGCATGACAAAGAACATGTGACTCAACAAAACATGGGAGACATTGATGATGAAGACTATAAAGACGAAGAAGGAAAGGATGGGGAAGATCCTAATGACCCTAATAATCCAAATAAAACTAAGAAAAATCAGAGATAGAGATCAAGAAAGAACAAAATGCATAAGAAATTCTCTACTAACTTTATTTCATTGTTGATTAAGTTCTTATTCGTGCTAACTGTGCTTGAGGGCTACTTCTTACTTTGCTATTTAAGATCAATCAGCTTCTTGGGAATTATCAATGATTTGATCAATGAGAGTGGTACAATAACTATGCGCCAATTCAGTAATAACTTTTTGTACTAAATCATGCAGGAAGTGCTAACAACTAATGGAGTTGCTTAGGTTAAAAACATCAACTCTCTGACCTACATTTTCACCTTTTTAAACTAAACCATTCAAGAGCAAGAATAGTTTTTGAAAACTCACTCAAATAATGCACCTTATCACTCTGAATAGTTTAATGCCTTCTTTGATCTGCTTATCTATCAAAATGTTTGTGATGCAGTATATAAGGGTGGGTCAGGCTCTTAAACATCTTGCGGCACTTTTATGGGTGGAATTTTAAAGAAAGGACTATATTCAGCCAATGTTGCATATTGGGATAACATGAGATCCATGGCTACAGACTTCAATAATTCAGTCAGAGATAGGAACTCTATAGATAGCATCCTCAATTCAGATAGATTGATATAGAATGAAAACTTGAAAGATATATATTTCGCTGACTCTTACTCTATGTTATTAACTGAACTGGACGGCTCTATTTTCTATAACTTCGATAGCAAGGACAAAGAGGACACTATATTGTTTGCTGTATACATTTGCATATTATTCCTGCTTTACTTCATACTCTGGAACAAGTTTATTGAGGCTACTCGACACTCACTATGGGTTACGAAAAGTATGCTAGCTATTATACCATTGGAAATTATACAGAAAGTTCCAAAAATTAAGGACTTTTTGCTGGCAAGCTCTAAAAATACTCTCAGTGCATTCAAAGATTGAGAAAATATGCAAATCTTACAAAATTTCACTTTTTAACTCTTAACATTAATTATATATTAACCTATTTTATACGGATTCTTGCTTGATATGAATGCTTTATGAGAAATAAATTTAAACAGTAAATAATTAATTTCTTGGATCTTAGTAATTAAATTTGAAACATAAAGCATATAAGTATGGCAGACGACGTAGTGGACACAATCGCTCAGTATGATTTGGATGATGACTTTCCAGATTATGCCAATGAGTAAAACAAGGAGCTCAACCAAATTGTAAGAACCAAAATTTTCTCTACCTTAACAAAGATCACATACTCTCCAATTTATTATACTCATAATCTGTTTGACTATTTATGAGAAGCAAATAAACGAGAGAGTTATGATGAAAATTAGACTATTTAATTAGAACAAATAAAACTAACTAATGATAATAGGTCCGTGAGAAAGTCAGATTAGTGGCGTAATTAGGCTTGGAGATTGAAGAGCATCAAGAAAGATTAAAGATCTTGGCTGAGCACTTGAAATCAGTTTAGATGGAGCTTGTTCACACTCAATCATTGGTAAGTTACGAAATATTTATTTTGAACCTACCCTTGTGTTAAATTTTTCAAAAATTAAATCAACTGTTACTTCTTATGAAATAATGATTTTAACTCATAAATCGTATAGGTAGATGCTAAGAACAAGGAAATTGAGACTGAAGAACATATGAAATAAGTGGCTGAAAGGTAAAGCGGTCGTTTGAGAAATGAAATCGAGAAATTAGAGTAACGTATAGATCTTATTTATTTATTTATATCATATCTCATTTACAGATAAGCTGATTAAAATCAAATTAAATTTTGAATGAAACTTTAATATATAGCCGACTAGTAAGACCGCTTGAACAACATATAAAACATGATCTTCAAAGCTAACGAGAGAATGGATAAATTCAAGCTTGAAATGAATTGGAATTAGGAGGAGCTTGAGCAATGGGCTCTTGCAGCCAGACAAAAGGAGGAAGATAACTTAACTCTGGAAAAGTATAGAAGAGCTGATGAGGCTAAAATCAAGGAGCTCACACTTAACATTGAAAAATTGACTGTTGAAGTTGCTAAGAAAGCTAATGAGCTTGAAAAGGAAGTCACAGAGACTCTGTTTAATTAAAAGAACTTATGGTTTATAGTCATTTTATAAGACCCAAGCTGCCCAAATTGAGCTTGACAAGACTGCTGAGGAATTCAAGCGTCTCCATGCTGAGAGACATCAACTCTACCTCCAATGGCAAGACACAGTTGAAAATTCAAGAAAGCGTGATGAGCTCATAAATGAGACTGGTGAGCAATACGGTAGTGCCAAAGAATTCCTCGATAAGAAGAAGGCTGATATGGAGGACCACAAGAAGACTCTTGAGAGAGAAAAGGAGAACAATAAAGAATTAGAGTCTAACATCGCTGGTGAGGAAAGAACTCTTACTAAAATCAGAGAAAGTCTGGCAAAGCATGAGGAGGAGAGAAATAATCTTGAGGGTGAAGTCGCTATCCTTAGAAATCAACTATCAGCTTTCGCTACCGAACTATCTAACAAAAGAATTTATTAAATATAAATCAGCATATTAAAAAAGCTAAGATGAATTTTTACAACTAAGTATTGATTGTAATAACTAAAATATAGTTTTTTTAATGAGAATTCACGTTTCAAACATGAATTAAATCCTTGAGGAGAAAATGCAAAGACTTGAGGCAGCAAAGAAGAAGTATTAGGCAACCAAAGAACGTCTCTCCAACGAGAAAGCTATGCAAGACAATCTAGAAGCTGGTAACAAAGCCTCAGAGAGCGACTTCAAAGAATCAGAAAGCATGCTAACCGAGGTCGAGAAGGAAATCAGACTCCAGAAAGAGACTTTGTTCAAAGAGTCCCAGAAACTTTTCAAACTACGTGCTGAACAAGCCAATTTAATCGGAGATATCTCAGGTACACTCTCTGCTTCCAGAAATCTTCAGGCAAATATCATCAAGCTCAAGTAAGAACAATAGAGACAATAAGAGTTACTGTATAATGCAGAGTTTCAAATTCAACAAATGGAGAGAAAGGTTGCAAGAGCCTCAGGTGAGAGATCACAGGAAGAGACTAAGAGACTGTAGAGAGAAATCTTAATTGTACAACAGGAACTTGACAAGAAGAAGCATTATTTTATTAATGCTTAATGTATTTTTATTAGTTTTATATTAATATTTGAGTTGTAATTAGTAAAATTTCAAAGCAACAACTAAACATGTTGTCAACTTCAAACAAGCAACTTGAAGATGAGAGAAGAAACATTGAGCGTCTCATCAACAAAGTCAAATAAATTTCATCAATAAATTATAGTTATTAAACCAATTTAGAATTATCTGTGACCAAATATGTAACAATTTGTTAAATTATCAAAGGCAAAGATCAAAAGATGACTTTGGCTATTACAATCCAAGAACTGAAGTTAGAGAACGAAATGGCTAATGGCGACGTGGACAAAATCCTGAAAAAGAAAGAGAAGACTCTTGTTTAGCACGATTGCATGAAGCTGGAAATTAAGAAACTTAGAGAGACAGTGAATGTTGAGGCTGATAAGGTGTATGGCCTTGAGAACAGAAAGTATCAGTTGGAGATGAGTATGGAAGAGAGAGAGAAAGAAATTCAAGTGCACAAGGACATACTGGTGTCTGAGTAGAAAGCAGCAGAGGAGGAGAGACATAAAGTAGCTGTTGAACTCCAACTAAGAAAGAACAAAGTCAAGAATCTTAGAATCAAATACGATTCATTGATAAAATATGTCAAAGTATTTTAAAGTGGAAATTTCAGGTTTTCAGCCTATGCATTACAAAATATTCCTAAGAAAGAGTAAATAAAAGTTATAAATTAAATACGAGGGTTTAGTACAAAAATCACAATCCTCCAGCGGAGAAGTTGAAGCTGTAGCTGAACATTCACAGGCCTACTATGTTATCAAGGCAGCTCAAGAGAAGGAAGAACTCCAGAGATATGGTGATGAATTTACTAATAAAACACAAATATAAAGTAATTGAAGTATTAATTTATTTATCTAGATTAGACGGCAAAATCAGAAAATGTGAGAAGGAAATTAAAGCACTAGCAAATACTCTTGATCACTTGAAAATGAGAAACAAGAATTACAGAGACAAATTCATGCAAGGGGCAGAGGGAGCTGATCTCGAAAAGAAATAAATCCTGGAAGACCAATTTTACTTAAAAATAATAATATTAGTGATTATACAAAAGCATTTTTAGTATTTATAAGATATAATAAATGTAGGGCTGCATCTGAAACTCTGTTCAAGAAACGCCGTGAACTACAGAAACTTCAAAAGGATTACGATGATGATGCCCGTAGATTAATGGAAGTCAAATCTAAGCAATCTCAACTTTCCAAGCAAGCCGATGAACTTACTATGATGAAGGAGAGACTTGACAAGGATATGCAAGAATAAGTTATCTAATTTATAGTCAATTCATTGTTTAGAATATGTGAGAATTCTATTACAATTAATTATTAGTTGACAAAATAGAGAGAGCTTAGAGAAGTTTCTAAGCCAAGTTTAATAATGTGAGAAGTGTGAAAGGTGATGCCTTCTAAGAGAGCAAAGAAAACTATGAAATTCTTAATGAAATCGAATCTCAAAAGAACAAACATCTTATGTCTGCTCTACAGTAAGTTACCCTATTATTTATAAATATTATATTTTAGGCTGATCCTTCAAGAATTTCCAGATTTCAGTTAGGTCATCGAGGGACCCCTCGCAGAAAATGGCATAAAAGTACCAAGCAGACCAGTATCTGGCATAGAGAGACCCTCAACTGGTGCTTCATAAAGAAGTCTTAGATGAAATTCATATAAATAAACTGCTATCACTATAAATTTATTAATGCTTTAAATAATCAAGTTAACATTTAAATTTTACCTCGATTATATAGATTGTGCTAATAAATTCCAGGGATAAGTCAAATTTCTTAGTCTTAAAATCAAATTATAAATTGATCTTTAATTTATCACATTTTATAGTCTTTTTGCAGTCACTTGGTTTTAGATTCCATTATTAAAGTCTTTAATTCTTATATACTATCTTTCAAATTCTTATTTTCTTCTCTGAGTTGGAGATTTTATTCCTTAAATTCGCTTATTAAGCTTTGCTTTAAGTGGTCTATTTATGAGTTTGTTTGAGTTTACTGTCTTTAAATGGTTTAATATATATATATATATATAATATATATATTATATATATATATATATATATATAATATATATTACTATATAATTTCTATAGTTTTCTTGAGATCCTTGAGGAACCCCTACCACTCACCTTATTCCCCTGAGTTTTCTCCTAAGACAGGTCTCCTGACAATAAGCCATCTGGGGAAATATTTATGTTTTTTCTTTGATTTACTGCTTATTGACAGATGTAACTCACGTTCTTTGATAAGCTGAGCTCGCATTTTATAAGATTAAGCTTCCATTTTTTACATTACTTTCTCGTATGATTCTGAAATCACAGCAATAATGAAGTTCAGCAAGATTTTACCACAATTTAATATATATGAAAATAAAATAACATAACTCAATCTGTATTATATCTCATAAAAAGCTAATCCTTAAGAATTAATATAGTGAAGATTATATTCATAAATAGAACAGCCGAAAGCCAAATAATCCAGGCAAAAATTATATGAGATTCGTTTAACTGATTAAAAGTGTCAACCTGAAAATCTCCGATTGACGCTCTAAACGCCATAATAAAGTATCCAGTGAGATCGATCCCCTCATATAAATTTAACCATTAAAAAATAAACCCTCGATATATCTTCCAATCCTATATATGAAAATATAAATATTGCAAGTTTATATATAATTCATTTATATAAATTCGTGTCAGAGTCATCTTAAGTTTAAATCTACAGCAAAGTGAACATCATTCCGTAGAGCACCAGGACTATAGTGTAAAATGATATGAAAAATCTCAAATCATAGAAGACTGCTTAAATCATTGATACAAGGAAACTGAATCCTTGAAATAGACGAAGGTATGAATTTAATGAAACGAAACACTCTATCAAGAGAATGGAATATAGGATAGATTTTGAAATCAATTCAATTCATAATAATATTTTTCATTTTTAAGCAAATTCAATAACACTATAGATCCCTTTTGTTATCAAAAGATTTTTTTGCCTAAATAAATATACTTGGATAGCCAGAGCTTCAGGAGTGTAATCAATTAAATCCAAGAGTGCTGTCAAATTGAAGGTAGCTATTAAAAGCAAATCGTTTATATTGAATAAATCTTAGAAATATGCACTATATCCCTAAAGAATGAAACTTTTCAGCTAGTAATAGAACGTATATGCTATATATATCCAGCAAACAGATTTTAGAATGATGGTTTAACCTAAATAAAAAATAATTGTAAGATAATAAGAAGATTCCAAAAATATGACATAATTTACCTATTTGTTTATAACTTTTAAATATCTCTGATCTTTCTCAATGACAAAGTAGTATATATCGATAAACAATGCTGCTAAAAACACAAGAAATGCCACGAATTTTTACCTGAAAAATCCCTTAACATATTTTTACCACTTGTAGTCAATTATCGTTTTTATTATCTAAGTATCAAAGATCTCTAATTAATCCATAGCTGTTAAATTTCTAATGAATTTCTTAGAACTCAATGTTTCTGGAATGTTTACTAAAAATGCCTCAACTAAGATGTTTTTACGTAGATTTGAATCTTTTTCTTATATTAGTATATTTTTCATAATTTCGTCGTAATTTTACTTAATTTCAACATAATTTAAGGATTAGTTAAATTCTTAAGTTATTATTGTGTCTGAGTTGCTTGAGAAATTGTTTTCAGTTTAAAAATGTAAAAATAATTGTTTATTTATCTAATTTTATACAGTTAATATAGGAACAAAAGCCAATTTACGGGTACCATAATATCATTTCCTGAATTTTATTTATATTTAAATATGAATATAACTTTTATATTTATACATCCTAGGAACAGGATTTTACGTGTTTAAATGTTGAAATGCCGAAATTTTGAGCAAAATGACATTAATAAATTGAAATTTACAAATAAAATGATGTTTTGTAATTATTATATTAAGGCACCTTAATTTACTTTCTAGATATTCATTCATATCAAATTGCATTTCCAAAAGCTTGTTTATATTTCTATCTATGGCGAAATTGAATAAAGGACTTGTATTGAATTACTTAAAAAAATGTGTATAATTGTCTTGTATTTTAAATCAAATAATTTGAATTTGATCATAAGATTGAGATAGAGCTGGATTCTTTAAATGTCATTAGTGTTCACTGCTTTGTCTAAGACTGTAGGTTCGTTATTTATTTTGTTGAAGAAAAAAAGTGGGAATTTACTTTGCTAGTTCTCACTATATTGAATGAATTTCTTGCTATATGCTTCTATATAAATGAAATTAATTTAATTTTACAAAAGTAATCTTTTTTTTTAAATAAAAAATCAACTAATTTTGAAAAATACAGTTTTTTAAAAAAATTCTATTGTCTGGATGGTTTTCGAATCAAGCCACTCAAGTGTGTTCATTTTACCCACAAACCAAAATATATGCCGCCTATCCTAACTATTCAAGAGATCTCTAATTACTGCCTTGTCATTTGTAGGGAGACTCATTAATTTATGTTTTAAGCTTTTAGGGAAGTAATATGGGTGTGAAAAGTCCAAGTGGCATACTCTATATAAATTTATTTAGAAAAAATGCTACAAATTTTAAATCTTAATACTTATTGACAAGTATGGTCAATTATAGATAGAGTCTTGGCTTAGAGATCTATAATTAGCTTAAAACTGAAATAATTGTTTTTTGTTAGTAGTGCTAGTATGTTAGAATCAATTATAGTCAATTCATCATTCAAATATGATTATTACAAAAATTTAAAAGTAAAAGTTTACAATTAAATTATTTTAAGATTGTCATGGCAGTTATAGAATACAATTTGGTTATTTTCTATTTACATTATAGACCCATTTTTATGCAAACTTCCTAGGTTTTAAAACTCCACATAACCCTTGAGCTTAAGATTTTTCTATTTTAGTAGAATATAGTTTTCACCGATTTTAACAAAGATATACTTCCCTATTTTCATATTCGAGTAATAATCCACTTCGAAATGCTGGCGTTTTGTATAAAAATCTACGTAGCTTTAATGATAAGGGAATAATGCCATTATTTGATTCTTGAAATTTATTGTCTTCATTTTTACTATGTTATTGCACTATATTTATCAATAAAATGATTTTATTTGAGAAATTTTGTGTGTTTATTATATTAAAATATAATTTTAACTTTATAAATACCATCATGGATCCTGATTTTGATAATGTTGAGCATATCATAAGTCAAATATAACAATTTTTAGTAGTCAAAATCTATTATTACGCTTATTTAAGGAATTTCATGAAGTTTGGTGTTTTTCAATGATGATAAATAGAATTTATTATTCATGTCTCTTAATATGATATTTCAAATTATTAAAAATAAAAACTTATATATTAAATATAGTTTAATAAAAGAATAAATTGAAAGAATAACATTTAAAATTATAAAGATTTTTTCTTTTAAAAAACTAAGCATAAGATATTCTCAGAATCATCATAAGACATAATATGCTATTCTATAATGGAATCTTTAATGGGTATATCTATTCTTAACTGATCAACTTTCGTAAGCTTAAACTCATTGTTAGAAAATTCTATTTTCTATTTTTCCAGATAAATACTGGTGTTTCCTTGATTTAAGATATAAGCGAAACCAAATTTATCAACTTTCCTTATTAAAAAATCCATAAAATATAAATTAAATATTTGATATTTAAAGAGCATTTATATTAAATTTATTCTGAATCTGTTAATCTTTTAAATATATAAATGCTATAATAGTATTTTGGTATTTGGTTATGCCAGTCCTCGAATATAAATGTCTCTTTTCATAATTTGCCTAATGCACTTCCCATCTGAAGCTCTGAGTATTTCTAAATCTCTTATCAACTTTTAGAATAGACTCTGATTCTTTGATTGGCAATTGATAAGGGAGATTTTAGATTTATAAGTGATAATTTAACTGGAATTTCAGTTTTTAAAAAAATAATCATGCATATTTTACCTTTATGTTTAAAAATTTAAGCGATTTAAAATAAACATAGTCAGTTGGTGCTCAAAAGATTTATTTTTGAATAATATTCTAGTATGATTATGGAAATCCAAAGGGAATTCTTAATCTAAAGCCAAACTTGTTTAGTTTGTTGAATTTAGAGGTATCTATAATCCAATGTAAATATTACTTAATTCCTCTTTATTTCTGTCATAATACAAGCAAAAGTAGTGATTATTATGCAAATAATTTTACACTTAAATTTAAATAAGAAGCATTTCCTTAATTTATTATATTGATTAATGCAAAAGAGCATCATTAGCATCAATTAATTTGCCAATTCCAAATTAAAACTTATACAAGAACGAGTTATTGCTTCTTAAATCACAGAGATATAGCTGCTATTAGTTAAATTAAGCTTAATGATTGTTGTTCATGTCATATTGATTCATGTTGTCTACGAAGAGAATCTTGTGTGGCTAGTCTGTTTTATGCATATATCTGAGTTTACTATAAATCTATTTGAAGTCCGGGCTATTTGAAGACTCGTAACTATCTTGTAACAAACTGTCGAGTTAATCGGTACTATTGATACAATTATTAAAAATCTTGACTTCATTAAAGCTTAAAAATATAATAAAAATCTAATAGTAAGATCCTTCATATTCATAGTGTACAGATGTCTGGTATTTTTATCTTTCACTATTAAACCTGTAAAATTAAATCTATAGTCTTTGCAACTATCCATCTTTTTCATCTCACAGAACTTATACTTACTCTCAAACTCATCTCATTTAATAGTTGATTTTTTATAAAAAGTTTTTTATATAATTTTACCTTAAATTTTGGTAAAAAGTTATAAACAAATACTTTGATCTCTCTGTATATCATAAACTTAGAAAGTATTCTACTCTCTGTTACAAATGACAAAAGCAAAATCATAAAAAATAGTATCAAATATATCGTCCCATACACTGTTTGGAATTTGCCTCACTTTAATACTTTTA
>ARYC01017104.1:0-112022 GCA_000711775.1 Oxytricha trifallax
CACAGAGAAAGAAAGTCGCAGACAATTTATGAGGTGAGCAAGAGGCTTTATAAAGATGTCTAAAAACCAGATGAAATTAACATAAATGCAGGAGCTGGCACTAAGAGAAGAAATATGGGCCCAAGCAAGCCATAAGAAGAGGATAAGAAAGAGAAGCCAAACCCCTTTATGGTTAGTTTAATATGTGAACTTATTCATTCATTTAAATCTAAAACTTATTTATAAACATTCATTCGTCCCTCTCTCGCACAGACTGTTGTCTTATCTACGCTCACTCTCTGACAGCTGCTTTGAATTAAGTCTACTGTATCGATGGGCAAGTCATGCATAAGATGATACAGCAGCAGCTTCTTGTAGTGAGTCTTGATTTAACTCCAGTAGAAATCAATTCCATTAAACTATGAGCTATAAGGAACGTTGTATACAGGAGTTATGTTTAACTCTTCATAAGCTTTCTTAGACTCCTTAGTCTTATGAACTGAGAGATTATCAACAAACAGGAAGATCTCTTGGTTACAATACTTCTCTCTGAGCTTATGTAGGAACTCTATATACTACTCTCGCTTAATAGAGCGAGGGTGAATAACATAACTCTCTAGGCCTGAATCTTCACTTATACCAGCTAAAATTGCATGGGTGACTACCTTCACTTTTTAATCATAGACTTCTATATTATCATACTTCTAATACCAAGACTTATTAATAAAGAAGTTGAAGGTAAACACAGCTTCATCAGAGTGTATGAACTAGATGTTATTAGTAATAGCTCTCTGCATTCAATCATATATATAGTTTAAATTATTACTATAAAATGGCACTGTAAAATCAATCACTCTCTTAACTCTATTGACAGTCTTGAAAGTAAAACCATTTCTTCTAGAAATATTGGCTATAGTCTAAGGAGAGATACGCATGTCAGGAAACCTGCGATGAAACATCACAGCTCGCTAGTCTAATGGAAAGTGTGCCCAATAATTCAAAGTCTTAGAGTCGCAGAGGAAGTCAATATGAGCCTGAGAGAACTTTTATTTTCTTGCAGGATACGTTCAACAACCAGAATTAAAATGCTAAACAGCTAGCAAGCAGTGAAACCTAACAGTTGAGGCACTCTTGCGTAATAACTTTGCTATTGCTGAATAATTTAGTACAGGTTTGGCTTAGTCTATATTAATACTTGTACCATACCTAAGTTTAAGCAGTAAATCTAAATATTACTCATCATAAATAGACCCTAAATTTCGCTAATTTCTATTTCTCATTTCGTAAATTGGCCTAATTTCTCTACTAACCCCAATAAGACCCCAACTATACCCTACAAATCAAAGCACTTAAAGTGAATTAAGTCATTTGATCGTGAATATACAAGATTAATCAAGAATTTAATGATTTAATGTATAGTTACAGTACAGCGATCTTGTCTTAATAACCTCATAATCACTCATTTTCCATCATCAAGTTCATCATGATCTATTGAGCTTTTCTTGAGATCGGCGCTCGTTCACATCGTTATCTTCGTAGCATCACTAAAAGTTGGGATTCAGGTTCAACATCTGCAATCTCAGCCACATCTCGATTTAAGACCGCTGTTCTCACGATCAGTTGACAGGGCAGTCCTCCATTTTATTAGGTGAAATTTTAATAATTCTGAGATTTTAATTAATTAAATCAGGCAAATTAAAACTTTTATAGTTTTAATGATAAATGATTAAAGTTTATGCTAGTAGTTTTAATCTATTAAGAATTTTAATTAGTGATGTCTTAATTAATTTTTAAAAGCCACTGATTAATTAAGACTGTGCTTGATTTAATTTATTAAATTCGCAGAATTATTAAAATTTCACCTAATAAAATGGAGGACTGCCCTGTCAACTGATCGTGAGAACAGCGGTCTTAAATCGAGATGTGGCTGAGATTGCAGATGCTGAACCTGAATCCCAAATTTTAGTGATGCTACGAAGATAACGATGTGAACGAGCACCGATCTCAAGAAAAGCTCAATAGATCATGATGAACTTGATGATGGAAAATGAGCTGATTATGAGGTTATTAAGACAAGATCGCTGTACTGTAACTATACATTAAATCATTAAATTCTTGATTAATCTTGTATATTCACGATCAAATGACTTAATTCACTTTATAAACCTCACTAAGGGGTTTTGGGGTTTTTAATGTATACGGCACTCCAGAATATTTCCCAGAGAGAGAGGATTGGAGAGATGGAGACACTTAATGGGATATCTGGGCTATAGCAGTAATAATAATAGAGAGTGACATGCCAAGAAACGATTACTTTAGCTGCAGGGGTGAGAGAAATTCTAAGCAGATAATCAAACAATATCTCGATAAAAATAAAATAAATGGAGGTCTCAGAGAACTTGCATACTCAACTATTATCAAGCTAAGAAAATTAGCATACAATAGAAATAATCAAACATCAACTTAGAAAGATAAAATTCAGAGAACTGCCACATGACTCTAAACTTATGTTTGTGAGAAATATTTTAAAAACTCGCTTGTTATACTTACTTAAAATTACTAATATTTTAAAAAAAAAACACAGAATGGGTATACTGAGCAAAATTTAAAGAGATATCATATAAGGCGACGTGGAAAATAACTAAACACATCACCTAGCACAATACACTATAGATATCATAAAAACTAACAAGGACCAATGGGGGCTCGACATACTAGAAATCAGAAATCCTAACCTTCATATCCAGAAAACTAGTAAGAAAAGGCTACAATACCGAAAACTAATTCTAAATACACCTTACTAAACTCTAATACGTCACGGAGAACAAGGATGACCAAGTCCAACTTTGGACTCAACAACTATTTTATATGCTTAGACTGGTAGCTATCACCAATAAGTTCATCAGACCTCAAACTAAGACAGAGGAAACTATAACCTCAAATCCAGCCCCCCCTTAATAATAGGAACCAATACCCCCCTCTCAGATCATTATGTGATCAGAGATAGTTAACACCAAAAAGAGCTCGAAGACTTTGAAAAAAAAGTACCGAGAATACGAAAACAACCTGAACGATTCCAATAGAAACAGAAGACTTATAACAAAAATAGTCCTCTACTCCGATAACCGATAACTAGGAAGACTGGAGCTCAGTCGAAGAATAACTAGAATACGACGCCTACGACAAAGAACCATCAGTAGACGAAGTCTCCAGCTAACATACCTACTATATAGACAGCTAGTCTGAATTCTCAGAAGGACTAAGGAATCACTACCGAAAAATTTGTGAAGATGAAAACGTCAAATACGTCATCGGTAACAGGGGGTACTAAATAGCAAATTAACAATTAAAAGACTAGCCTTAAAAATTACTATTAAATAGTAATGATTAATTTTAAGTTTATAATTAATAAGTTAGCAACCTTAAAGATATGCAGACTATCACTAAGGCACAACTTATAGAGAGGTTCGACACAAGAGAATCATGCATTTAAATTTGGCTCAACACCATCAACACGAACCTCTTCAAACAGATAAAAGTGTTCTCGAATGTCATCAATGCTTTGATAAAAAACTTATCCAAAGACACTCTACTCTCATGGATGAACATGAGTGACGATCAGTTAAAAGCTGACATTAAAGACAAGTCAGGCTCAATGGAAGAAACACTAAACTCCACAGTCTAATTCTTCAGACTCCTAGTAATGATCCTAATGAAGAAAATAATAGCAAACGAAGCCAGCTGTATTTCAATAACAGCAGACTATCATGAACACCTAAACAAAGTAGAAATTTTTATTAAATGTCTTCAAAAACACACATACTTCATGAAAAGCGACTTCGTCTAACTAATCACTACAAGATGTAAAGGATATATCGCCTCCAAAGAGCTTAAATTCTCAATCAATGTTAAACACTTCGACACCTAATTCAAGTTCAGAGACATGGGAGACACAGTCCAAATTCTACACTCCGGACCAAAAAGAGGAGGAAAGATAAGAAACAACAGAAGAAGATGAAGACTCAGTATACAGAAAGAGAATCTCCACTTAACTAAAAGGGCTTGTCCCTTATTTGCACTAAAAAGCAACTAAGATCGGGGGTCCCCAGAGACCTCAATGTGATCTAATTAATTATTATTATTTTTATTAAGCATTAAACCCCTACATAAACCCTATTAAAACCCTAATAAAGTATGCACTAATAGTCTACTTTTATCAATCAAAAACTCAATCAAACTACTGAAAGGGTTTTGGGGTTTTGATTGCCATAAACAGTACTCTCATACAAGAGACTTAAAGAAGCATCTTTTAAAAGCTCACAAGAAAAAAATAGAGATTGAAAAGCATGAAGAAGAATTGAAGCTTCTAAACAAAAGAAAAGTAAGAGAATCTTGGAAAGTGATAGAGCTCGAACAAGCTAGTGAATCAAAAAATGCGAGGAAACCAAGCAACCTACTAGCATATGAAATCACAAAGATTATGATTAAATTCAATATAAAAAGATTCCTGGTCTTGCCTAAATTGACCTAAAGCTAACTTATATTAGAAAACTCTTTTGATAAAAAATTTATCAATGATCATCAAAACGCATGCAAGGTGTGTCCCTTCAACTATCTCTTAAGTGATGATAAAAATAAGATGGAGTTTACAAATGAGTATTAAGTACTCACTAAAGCAAAGTTCAAATGAGTGTAGTTTATTTAAATCAAGATATATGCAGTTATCCTAACCAAGGATCATGTTGCTTTCAGACTTCCACTCTATGAAATGATCCTAAAATTTTTATAAAAGATCAAAGGAATCATAAGTAACTTGGATAAATAGTAACTCAGACTATTCAAGGTCTTAAAAAGCTTCATAAGTTAGGGTTTGTTCACAGAGATTTGAAGCTAGAAAATATAATGATCAACTTTTCACCAGTAAGAGTAGCAATAATCGATTTCAACAGAGCCTTAAAAGTGGAAGTATCAAGGCTTGGAACTGTAATGGGAACGCAAGTTTACTATTCAGAAAGACTTTTAGTGGGGTGTGTGTGGGCTTTAGCAGCAGTTATAATAGAGTGCGATATGCTTCGCAATGAATACTATTCTACAAGATGCGAGAAGGATGTTAAACAAAGAATAAAGCAAATTATTGACAAAACAAGAGTATTTCAATCAATGAAACAAATGGCAGAGTTAATAATAATTAAACTAAACTCAAGATCAAACATATAAATAGAGCAGATAGAGTTGTGGTTAAGTGATATAAACTACAGACCTCTCTTACTTTATCCAAAAGTGCACGTTGAGTGATTAAATAATATTCATTTACTAAATAATTAAAATTAAACTCTATTAATAACCCCAACCCCTAACAAATTCTCTACAAATGATAGCACTTATAAACCTCATTAAGGGGTTTTGGGGTTTTAATTGTTAAAATCAGACCCTTCATAACTAATTCCACAAATATTTTATAATAAAATACAAATAAAACTAATTAAATTAATTTAAAATATGCTAGAATTATTTAATGAACTATGTATTTCTGTGTGTCTCTATCATATGATAGTATTAATATATATATATAATTCATTTAAATAAAATAGTTATTTTAAAATTTAATATTTTAAAAAGTATTTTCAGATTTGTACGATGACCCCCTTGTCAAGTAAACTATTTTTTTAAAATAAAAAATTTCATGAAAAATAATATTCTATGATAAAAATCATTTGTATTATTTACTCAATTATTAGATTTATAACTTTGGATGGTCCTTAACTGTGATAGTTTTATTTTAGATAGTTATGAACTCAATTTATATATCTTATCTTGGTTTATCTAATATATGGCGAAAAATTAAATTAAAATTATGCAGGAAAAAATAAGAAACTATTGTTTAGTAGAAAGAAATTGAAAAGGAGTAAAAATACTTGGATATAAAAAATGATTAAGAATTCTTTAATAAACCCCTATATTAAAGATTGATAAATTATAATGTGTGAGGCTTTTAGAAAATAGTATTTTTTGATAAATTAAAAGAATACTAAATAATAAGAATTATTTTTCTATTTAATAAATAATCATTTTATTTTAAAACACATCGCTTTATCTGAAGATTGAGTTAGAATAAATAATTAAATCAAAACTAAACTTTTTTAATTTTCTATTTTTTTATTTAGTATAGGTTTGGGGTTTATTGATGGAAATTAAAATCAAAATGAACCAACAAAAATTAAAAAGAAGAAAAATTTCGTTTTAGATTAAATCTCAAAATATTTCTAATAAAAAAAGAAGAAGTTTAGAAAGCCTTAAAATAAAGGCCAGAAATAAAGCATTAATATTCTTAGAGAAGAATTAAATAAATTAGAATATATATATATATTCATTTAACTGATTAAAATTATATATAACAATTATGCCAATTCTAAGGCATTAATTTATTATAAAATTTTAATTACCAACCTTTGGATTATATTTTGTTATAAAAATATGTTGTGAAATATTTTTTAATTAAAAATTACTCTAAATATATTATTTGAGTAATAATAATAATAATGAAAGCAACTCAAAATAAAATGTTAAAGATTATCCAGTAGCTTACAATATACATAATTAAGTTAATTTAAACTCGTCATCTATGTTAAATGATACATTCTAAAATCTAAATCTCAACTCTTTTGACTCAATGATTGACAGCAATATTGTGTTTATACATTTATTATGAAATAATGATTAAAATAATATAAATATAATCTCAAGTTCGTGGGAGTTAACTTTTTCAAAACCTATTCTCTCTATAAGGAATTCAAAAATATAATCTAGGATTTATTGGCATTGCTATTTTAATTACATCCATTGAGCAATATAATAAGACTTTATTTTGGCATAAAAATGTACTAATCAATTCACCCAAAATCAAGTATTTTTATATTGGTCTATAGATGCAATTAAAGGGTACTGCCATTAGTAAGTTCATCAAAATCTAGATTATTTTTAATTATTTTGAATTCCTTATATAGAGGATATCTTATTTTTAAGGTTTCTAAAAAGTTATTATATTTACATTGTTTTTATTGAACAATCCAAATTCAAATGTATTCCTATAATACTTATTTTAGAAATGTACATTTATTATTTATCAATTAATTTTTTATTTCAATCGAATCTACAATTTATATATACTTTTTATATAATATAAATACCAAAGATTTCATGTAAACTTTGAAAAATAAGACAATAAAACGAAAAAATCAAGAATAGATGCTTGTTTAAGATATATTTAATGATGATCAAATTTTAAATCATAAGGGATCAGAAAATAAGCCATCTAAAATAAAAAAGAATTTAAGGAGAAAAACTGTTCTTAATGATGATGAATTTAACTAAAATGTTTTTGAAGAGATAGATGGAAATATCAAAGCTGACTAAAATTAATAGTTGATTTTAAGATAAAAAAACGAATGTGTTTAAAAAATATAGCATAAAATTAATAACTAGACCAATAAATAGAGTAAATATATTAAGAAAAAGCACAACAAAAGAAAGCGATAGAGTCATATAGATATTTATAATTCATAAATTATATTTTTATTTTTTAAAATTATTGATTTATATTTAAATATTGGTCTGAGTGATTTGAATAACAATGATGGTATTGGTTTTGAGCAAAAGAATACTGTTAATAATAAAAATTCATCTGATATACTAGGAGATTATAACAAAAGTTTTCTATTTTTGGACCAACCCATGAAGAAGGTGCATTATTATAATTATTATTAATATATAATAATTAAAATTATATTATAATTATTATTAAATTAAAAAAGTTTGGGTTAAGAAATTACAACGAAAATATAAACGTGTTGGAAACCAAAAAGGAATTAGAAAAATAGCAAATTCTAAACAACTATGATTTCGATAATTTATAGTTTAATAAATTTTGATATTATAATAAACTAAAATCATATCAAATAGTTATAAGAAGAAAAGCATAAAATGTTAATATGTTATCAAATGATTTAATTAGTAATTAGTTTACTCATTTTAATTTCAAACTTATAAAGAAATATTTATATCAAAACTTTCAAAGAATTCATATACATTTGACAAAATTTAAAATACCCTTTATATGAATTAAAATATTTCATAAAATTTATTGTAAGAATTAATCATCATCAATTGCATTCAAAATATATTATATCACAAATATATATCTTAATTAATCATTAAATAATCTTAGAATAAATAATATGGAAACTACAGTTTTAAACCTTCCTGATGGTTTTAAAATAGAGTGCAATATAATATTTGGGTGCACAGATGAAGGATTGTTTCACATTAAACTGCACAGACCCAAAAAGAAGAATGCTCTCAGTAGAGATATGTATCATAAATTACATGATTTACTGGTCTATGCCAATAAGCTATAATAAATATTTTACTTTATAAATATGATTGAGTTAAAGGGGTTATGAATAAAATGCATATTAGTATCTTTATGACTACAAATACACATTGAGTTAAATATAATTTATGAGTTAAATATTATTATAGAGGAAGCGAGAGTAGTGCTAGTGTATGGAGCTAATGGTGATTTTTGTGCTGGAAACGACATGTAAGATTTCTTAAATAGAGAGCCAGAATGTCCTGTACGCATGAATAATTTAATGATGGCCTTTGCAACACTAGAGAAACCACTCTATTTAATTTAACATTTTAACTAAAATATGATTATTTGAATTTACGAAATTTAATTAGATCATCTATTTCTTCATTTAAGGATGTTCAGTGGGTATCACAGCAACCTACGTCACTCATGCAGATTTTGCTTATTGCAGCGAAGATGCGTTTTTCTACACACCATTCATGGGTCTGACTCTAGTCCCCGAGGGTTTGAGCTCTATAAAGTTCCCTGAATTCATGGGTAGGAGAAAAGCAAATGAAGTGCTTTATACTGACTAGAGAGTGACTGCCTAAGCTGCCTTAGAATCAAGATTTATTAATGGAGTTATTAAGAAAGTAGATTTACCCAATACTGAACCCATAATTACTGAGATTGATAAATTGCCCTTGCTTAGGAAACTACTTATAAGTTATATTGCATTTAAACCAATATATAATGTTATTTTAAGTAAACTAACGCTTTTATACTTTTTTTATAATGGCGATCCTAAGACAGTTTAAAATGCCAAGCGTTTATTGATCCAAGCGCAACCAATGGCTCGTTATCAAGCGCACAATTTACTAGAACAGCGAAATGTCCAGGCTTCAGAATTAGCTCCTGGATTTAAGGATCACGTTAGAAAGTACATGTCAAAAAATGTCAAATAAAGCAAGCCAAAGCAGTAAACTACAAAAGATAGTAAGAACGAGGAAAGAGCTAAATTATGAGATAATTTAGTGATTTTTAAATTATTAAATATTGATCAATTTGAGATAATTCAAATATAAGCACTAAGAATAGATAATTTATTAAATGACGTATTAATTTTGTCATTTGTTTAAATGACAAATGACATTTAAAATTATTTTTTAAATTCATATTTAAAGTAGAATTAAATCAATTTTTAGATTATTAATATTTAATTTAGATATTTCTATATACATTAAAACAATAGAATTCTGATAAAAATATTTTCTCATTATTTTTAAAAATTTTTAGAATAGATTCTTATCATAACATTGAATAATAACTATTTTATTATTGTAATTGTAATTATCATTATAAAAATGAAAAATTACCTATCTTAAGCTCCATCAATGATTTCGAAATAGTTATCATCTCTAAATTCCTTGAAATTAACTGTGCTCTCTGCTCTGGCTTTGACCACTCAGGCATGTTCCGGCTCAGAGACATACACTTACTACTATTTTAATTACTATACTCAGTAAACTTAATCCTAGACCTACAATAATTATGATACTTGCAATGGTAGTTATTGCTCCAGAGATCTCTATTCATTAAATTATTTTGTATTGAAAACAAATTTATTGATGATTGGTCTGTATAAACTAAGGATATATATACAATTTCTTATTAAAAATTTTAAGTATATAAATTGTGAAAGTAGCAAATGCTCTGGGCACATCTGTAAATCACAACTTGAAGCATGGGCTATATTTCTTCTTGTATTTTTCTCAGTGATGTGCTTCTTTACCATATTGAGATGTATTGTGGTGCAGTGCAGAAAGAAGCCTGTAAGTCTCACTGTTATTAGAAATCAAGACAATCGTCACATGCATCAATATTAATATTTATTGATTACTTAAGATGAATTATTTTTAAGAATTATGAATATGACAACCACAACCCAGCTTCAAGACCAAACGCTCAGGACAACCAAAGAGTGTTAGTTAATGGCATCCGTGATACAGCTTCTGGAACCCCACTTCTAGGCCAGGCAGTTAGCAACCAATCCCTCACAAACCCCAACGCTTTTTATTAACTAGGAAACCCACAGAATTAAATTCCTTATGGTGGTCAAGCTGCTGCTTACCCCGTGTACTATGCTCAACCATAAGGCGCTGCTTACCCTATCTTATTTTTATATTAACAGTTTTATGGCTTAGAATTCTCAAATTTAAGATTATGATAGGCACACATGTTTTAATTCTATACTTTATCTATGGCATGAGCATGCCCTATGGTGTTCAAGATCCCTCTTAACAATAACAATAGCAAAACTTCTAAGTTTTGAATTAGCAACAAAACATGGCACCTGCCCCCAATAATCTCAACCAAAATCAGCCAGCTCAGTTTATGTGAACAAGTTAATTTGAGTGATTCTTTGTTCTTGTTTAAACAGCACTTGCTACTATATTCATCAATTTATAATAAAATTATCATTAAGATCTATATTGAAAATATTTACTAAATGTTAAATCTTGCATTGAAAGTTTTCTATCTAAAATTAGAAATATGTTTAATACATTACAAAAATAGTGAAATATATGGGGATATATAAAAAATAAGGTAATAATTTATAATTAAAGATAATATCTTTTATAAAATAGAAAATGTAGTCAACTTCACCAACTGTTGCTCTTCCTGAGGGATTCAAGCAAGAAGAAAATATTAAATATATATGTTTAATAATATTTATCCTTATATAAATATTCTTTATGGAGTAACCAAAGAGGGTGTCTTCCACATCAAAATTATTGTTTAATTCTAAATAAATTTTACATTTTATCTATAAGAAAAGGAAATCTCACTGCTTGAATTAAAATAAAACAATTTCGTGTTTTTATAATAACAACCCAAAACGCAAAAATCCTATGACTAGAAAAATGTATGCAAAAATGACTCAAATTCTTCGTAAAGCCAACTCTGATAATAATGCCAAGGTGGTCCTGGTATACGGTGCTGGAGGCAATTTTTCTAGTGGATTTAACGTGATGGAAGCCAATTTTATATGAACATAAAATAAATAAAATCATTTCAAATATATGACTATTTAAACTAAAATTTCGATGATATCTCTAATGAAACTCCTGAGTAAAGAGTACAGTTTATGGTTGAAATTCTTAAATTATAGAAAATATGACTATCTTTATTATATATTTATAGCATATTATTATTCATATTTTGTTGACTATACAATGGCTTTTGCAACTCTTGAGAAGCCCTTGTACTATCTAGTGCAAGGGTGTTGTGTGGGTATCATGGCCACAGGTGTAGCCCATGCTGACTTTGCTTTCGCCTCTGAAGATGCTTACTTCATGACTCCCTTTATCAGCATGACTCTTTGCCCTGAAGATGCCTCATCCCTCAATTTATATGATTAAAAATAAAGAATTTCTTGAGAGTATTCGGAAGAAAGAAGACTTCAGAGTTGTTATTTGGTGACCACAAAATTACAGCTCAAGAAGCTTTGTCTCACGGCCATCTCAATGCCATCTTAAAGGCAGATCAAATCCCCTCTACTGATCCAATAATCACTGATTACTCCAAGTTACCATTCCTTTATAAAATTTATTCATAAAATTTAGAAATATTTTAAATAAATATATCATTATTAATTTTCCTAGCCAAACTCCTTCAAGGCAATCAGAGTTCAATCAGACAAACTAAGAAGCTCTTGATTCACGCCCTAGAACCAGAGAGAATCAGAGATTAAGTGAGAAGAGAATTTTAATTCATTGAAGCCAGAAAGGAAGATCCCGATTTCTATCATAATTATATATTATTTATTTGCAATAGCTTATATTTTATCATCAAATAATATATATATTTTTTCAAATTTAATCAGAGCATGCTTTTGTTCAAGAATTAAATTAAGGCCAAAGGCAAGAAAGCAGAAAACCCCAAGTTGTGAGAAATTTAAAATCCAACTTTTGCTTAACAATAAAATTTTTCAATTAAATTTTAATCTTAATTAATAAAAATAATAATGTAAAATTAGTTAACTTTGACCATGAAATATCTTTGCTGAAAATATAAATATACGTCATAGTATTAAACTTTTACGTAAAATTAATTTATTATCAAAAATATTCAAATTTACACATACTAAAAGTAAATTTCTATAAATTCTGAATAACTTCAATAATTACTTGCAAAAACAATGGAACAAGTCTAAAAATTATTAATGTTTAAGATTAAATATCTTACTAATTTTTCAGTATGTCGCTTATAATATAATAATTACATTTTCATTACAATAAACACTAAAAAAACTAATTTTATTATAGTTAATTGAGGAAAACTCTGTAGAATAATGCAAGAGTAACAATTATAAGCATACAATTAGCTCTATTTAATCTCTTCTTCTCTCCATTTTCATAATCTTATTGCTTTAATTTTATCATTGATGTTATCTTATTCTTCATTCTAGTTATTGGAATTAAGTACAGCACTAAACTTCAGAGAAAATGTTATATAATGATACTATAATATAAGTGTGACAAAGTTTATAACCAGTTCATAGAAGTAAAGTATCAGATTGGCGTATATTTCATATTTATGACAGATAAAACCTAGAAATATGGCCACTATAATCCAAAAGAAATTTATGCACCAGGCTTAACTAGTTAGTTACCGTCTTTGCTAGTCTCTATAGACACACTCCTGCATCACTAAGATTATCTTTAGGATTGAGTAAAAAGTGTTTACTGCAAGAATTATCATAAAAATGTATTCATGTTTGTGATTTAGAGAGTTTACATATTTATGAATTAATTAGAAAATAAAGTCTTCTTATAGGGAATAATAATTTAAGAATGATTCCAACTGTGGATTTAATCTTCAAACCATGAGCTAAATCGAGACTTAATCTCTCAATAAGTGCAAAATCCAGTAAATATATACTTCTAAATATACAGGCTATTATGAGTATGACTAGAACAGCTTTAAACAGAGAATATTAATCGTCTTTATCTTCATTGTAAATATATTGTTATGCTTTAATAAATTCACTTTATTTATTCTATATAATTTTAATATATGTAAATAAAGTGTAATTATATTCATTGTAAGGATCACTAGAAGTCTATTCTTTCTCTTTTCTTCTTATTTAAATGGCTTTATAGATTCTCTTTATCACAAAATATGTCAAGAAGATTGCAGTTTAATCTGTAATAAATGAATAAATTAAAAATAAACAATTAGAAAGTAATAAATGACAACTGTAAGTTAATTAAATTAGTTATTATTATAAAAATATTTATACAGTTAGGAGATGTGGGATCCCTACAGTCATGCATCCCTTGAAAAATCTGCCACTGCAACAGCCTCCTTTCTTGTGCATCCAATAGAAGTCCTCTCTATCTGAGAAATAGCATTGATCTAAATTGCTCAATATCACAATTGATATTTGTATTAATAAAAAAGTTAGAAACTGTATAATGAAGTTAATTAAAATGATTTAGATTCATAAAGAAAGATTGTAATTATTTAGTTATTATATCACAGCCATGGCCTCAATAGTTTATTCCCCTCCACTAACCGTCTCATTTGATTAATAACTTGCGTGATTACTTAAACTACTATTCAACCCCACAGAATCATTGACACTCGTCAAATTCAAATCTCTTAAAGTCAATTGGGCCATTTGCATGATTTTTAATCTGCCAGATTACTAAGTGGCTTGCATTTGATTGAGATTATAGATATCGAAACCTAAATTCTGTGTAAGCTAAGTTAGAATATTCTCATCGTTTATGTTTGCTACTTGACTACGGATTGGTGTTGGTTTAATAGGTTAGATTATATTATTGCTAAAATAGATAAAAATAGGAAATTGTATAAATTAATCAAAATTAATAATATTTATAACCAATTTAGATTTATTTACTTTTCATTTGTATTCGAACACTTATAGCTATTACTTGAGAATTTAAGCTATCTTCAACTGAAATGTTTGAAATTTAAGCGGAAAAACTAAATTTATAGACTGAATCTCTATTTTAGTTACCAATAGTCGTTTTTACTGTCCAACTTTTAAAATGATTGCCAATCATTTACATCTATGACAAAATATTCATGATTGAGAGTGGAATCACCATAAATGGTCAATATCTCGTTGCTTGATGAGTGTAAGGTGAAATTTGAGGCCCGATCGTATTCTCTATGTTTTAAAACCCCCAGCTCAGCAACTTTCAAGTTCTGCTCGACTTTTTGAGCACCAAATTTGACACCTTTAGTGGTGGAGGAGCCAAAATGACGATTTGAATGAGCGAAAATGAGAGAGGTTTTTGGATTTTCGGTTTGATTAGTTAAAATTAAAACTTAAAAGTGTGATATGTAATAAGGGGGCTTTTAATCAATAAATTTGACGATTCAAGTGCTGTCTATGGTTGTATTGGTCAGTTCTATTGCTCCAGCTCCTCAACTCATCATCATTCAGCTCAACTTCACACAAATCCATGCTTGATGGTGCTGCACCACTGCTTCACGCTGAAAGCCCAGAGCTTGTTGACGTCTGTCTTGGTCATTGCCTTCAGAATCTGCGAAAGCCGCTTCACCAGGTGGATCTTATGAAAAGTTAGGCCCAAAATACTTACTTGCTGTCTGCTTGCTCCTAGCGGAGGTGCCTCTTGATGTAGGAGAACAACTGCTCGATAGGGTTAAGCCAGGGTGAGTACTCTGCATTGAAGAGGACAGTGACCTTGAACTTCCTAGCAGTCTCCAGCACCTCTGAATACTTGTGAATGACTGCATTGTCCATAAGCAGCACGATCTTCTTCTGGGCGAGATCCTTGTCTGTGCGCAGCTGGCGCAGGGTATGATAGAGGAAGTTCTCAAATAGCACAGCATCGAAAGCCCCCTCAATGATTTGGCTGGAGACCAGCTGATCCTTAGTGATTGCTGCTATGAAACTCATCGAGAACTGCTGCCTCTTAGTTTTTTCCTTGGTTATAGAGAGATTTCTAGCCATAATGCCATAAGTCCCCAATCTCTAGCTGACTTGCTGTCTGACAACTGCAATGGGAGTATAATGTAATGATGGTTATGCATCGATGTTACCAGAATCTGCTATGGGTGCTTAGTCGTTTCTCTAGTTGGGTATACTTAGCTTGGTATAAACTAAAGTAGTATAAAACCATGAAGCTATAGCTTACCTTCCTATTCCTTCACTGTGACTATACTGCTGCTCTCTGCCCTGCTTGACAGCTGCAAGCGTCTAGGTGTAATACCTATCTAGTTTTCATGGCCTGTTACATTGATCATCTCACTACCCTTACGCTTACTTGATTGCAGCCTGAGGCTGGCTAGGTTCTGAACTAATAGAGTTAGAGTGGAAGCCGATTTCAGAGGGGTTTATGGTTGACTTACAGGCTTCTTGGAAGAGCTCTATATTCTGAACGCGTTGAAGTGCTTCTGCAGGGATGTGTATTAAGCACTGCCCTCTGGGTCTTCCAAGATAGGTGACAGCTGAGTATTCTTATATTTATCGCTGCACTTGACAGGGGTGGCAGCAATGCTCTGCTCCCTACTATCAAAGGTATGCTATGCTTAGGTAGAAGATTTCCTCCATAACTTAGGAAATATCGATTTCGAGTTTGGCCTTGGAATCTTCGACGGAACAATTCCAGATCCAGACATTATTCGTTCAGTATTTCTTAACATGGCCCTCTTAACTTGGATAAAATCCTTACCCATCTAGACTACCCATTCTTGATCTGCTGACGACGCTGTACTCAATCAGTTAAGCAAAGATAGCAATACTTACCTACTGGTTCCCGGAGTTGCTTGGAGTCTCAGATTTTCAGGTTTCAGGTTATTTTCATCTTGAGTTGCAACTGGACTTTACAAAATGGCAATGTTTGATCCGTTCATTTGATCCTGCTACTTAACCCCAGTGATATTCGACATACCTGTTTCTCTGTTGGGGTAGCCAGACAGCATTTCACCATACTCAAAGACATCGTCGGTGACGAGGACCTCGGTCTTACCAATTGCAGGTGTCAGGGAGGAGTCGATTACACGATTTTCCTAGTGAAGAGCAGCTGAATTGAAACTCCATTATTTTGTAGGCATGTAATCGCTTCTGAAGTTTGATTCATCAACTGATATAATTACAGCATCTTCCAGGAATAGCTGAGCAAGCAGTCTTGACACCCAAAGCCTCTTATCGTTGAATGATGGATCCCTATACTTAGCGTTGGCGTTCTGGGCCTTGCCGAATCTCAAATGGAAACTTTCCTTCAGTACTTTCAAGAGAGTAGCAACGCAAGGCACTGCGAGGTTCTTAAATTCCTATTCTTTACACTGCATTTCAAGCAGGTTATGATGAAGGCGCCAGCCAGTGATCTTGTAGATGCCCTGCTGTTAGATTACTGTCGCAATAGCCTTCAGCAACAACGGGTTGCTCCTGGTATTCTTCCTCCCATTCTTCAGCTTTGGCTTTGGATTAAGCACTCTGTGCTCCACCTCCAACTTGAACTTTTCAATTGCTTTGTAAACAAATCGTCGATCCACACCCATCTAAAGAGCAATGTCCTTGGGCTTCATGCCTTCCACCTTGTAATGTTGTACTACAGAGATCTTTTTCAATGCCAGCTTCGCATCTCTGCGTTTAAGGTATGGATTCTTTGATGATCCATTCATTACTTGATAGTTTGAATGATTTCGATTGAGAAAATCGATACTCCCATCCTGCTCTCTCATGAAGTCTTGAAGACCCTGCCAAAGCTCATCACGATACTTGATCTGCAGGTTCTTGGGCATTACATTAGGGTTTCCTTATGTTGAAGACTAAGATGGCTTTCTAATCATTCGAAGGAACTGTTCGAGGCCATAACATAGCTGGTCGTCAGTTGCCAAACTCTCAATATCGACTAAGGATGATACTGCTCATTTAACATTCTCCAAGGGCAGTCTGATGATTTGCCCACCCAGTATGCCCATCGTTGATGGTGGCACCTACCCATTGTTGAGGAGAGTACCCGAGGTGTAAGTGAGCTTCGCTGGTTTAGGATTCGAGGGGAAGTTAGTGCCTAGCACGACTGATGTCCACTTTAGTATAGTCTTTTGCTAGGGCTTCAACGTACTTTGCTTGATCTCCTCAAGTTGCTGATTGCATAAAAATCCATAGTTCAGTATTGAATGCGAAGAAAAGCTCTACTAAGAGTGTGAATTAATTGACTATTGATCACTACCTGTATACTGTGAAAGTGATTCCATGTACAGGAGGGGTTTCGGGGTTTTGATATAAATTAAAATATAAACTTATATACTAGTAATTAAAAATCAGTAGTATTGATATAGCTATGATATATAAGCGATTAATTATTTAACATACTGAACTTAAATTTCAATATGTTACACCTATTGCTGGGTAGATGCCGCAACCCATCATCATTGCGGCTGGCCATTGACGATTTTAGCCATGATTGCCCAATATTCATCGAATTGCTGGAGTGGTCAGCGAATTGAGTGGAAATTTTGTGATTTGGAACTTAGTTATAAAAATTGAATTCAGATTTTAGATTTTAACTATAAATTATTAAACATACCCCTCTTATCTACTCATAAACCTCATTATACCCCCAACCTCTCACATTACTCCCTTTAATCACTCAACACTCTATTTAATCATCTCAAATTCATTCAATCTCACTCAATCAACTATCAGGGGTTTGGGGTTTGGGAGTTTTGTTGGCTATGCCAACCATATTTTTGAACCCCCTCAGATCGGTAGGTCGGTGGCCCCAATTTCTGATCTGACGCCACTTTTCAGGGACCTCCTCATATCCCCCGGATGCACCATGAGGTCCAACCTTGAGTCTCAGATCGACCCCAAACCACTCCCAGTAGTCTAGAAATCCAAGCCTCACTACAGAAACATAAAAAAAGTTGGTTTTAGAGGTGAGGAACCGCGGATTTAGAGGGGGGGTCGAATTATTTTCAATTCCAAGTTTGAAAGTGCCTATACTATCTCTAACGGATTATAGAGTATGACTTATATGATTTTACAAAAATTATTTTCCAATCTCCTCCCCATCCCACCATCCCAACCCAAACATCGCTAATACACTCTAGATCGACGAGATAGAAGGAAAGAAGCCGATTAGCGGTGGGAGTGGCTATATCCCATCTTGAAATGTCAGGGACGTCCTAACGGCCATTTTGGCCTTGAAATTTTCAAAAAACTGCCTCCTCCTCACCCATTGAGTCAAGCCCAGCTCTACCCCATATCTCTATGGTAGCTAATTGATCTTAAGAATTGATAACACTATTCATGACCAATAGCAAGTAAATATACGACAGTTAGAGCAATAGGAGGGGTGGTAGGCTTCAAATACCAGGAAAATGGGGTCTTATTTGGACTTATTTGGCCTTAAGACCTAAAATACGGAACTTTTCCGGAACAGCACTTTGGCTTGGCTAACTTTATGACCCCTCCACCTGAATTTCGGAAATTTTGTTAGGATAACTAGGTATTGGTGCTGTTGATAAGAAAATAACACTAGGAAATGGTAGAGATGATAGGTTATGCTTAGAGGGCAGTAGACCAGCCCAAAAGTAGGGCTTTAGCTTGGATTTTAAGGTTAAAATGAAGATTATTACTTAAAATTAAGACTATAACTATTCAAACATGCCTCGCTGAGGCTCAATTGCTTTCAGCAACCCTTCCCCAGTGCAATAAACACCAGAGATTGGCTGCTCTGGCTAGAGAACCCCTCGACAGATAAATATAGTTGTCAGAGTCAGGTCATAGCCACACACAAACCCTAAAGACTTAAACTATGAAGTAAACAAACAACTATATCACTGTGACCCAGGAATAAACCCAGCCACCACTTAGCTTGGGCAACGAAGAAACGAAGTTTAAAACTAACAAACAAGCAAAACAAGAAGTAACCAGTAACACGTGAGCTGCTGAAGAGATCTCACCTGCTGATGACCTATAGTAGCAGAAGAAGTTAAGAATATAAATAGTACTTACCAATTCCAGGAACATTTCCTTTACTTTAAGTAAAAGTAGCAAAGTTAGCAAAACTCAGACCAGCCTTTAAGTTCCACCCCAAAACACTTTTAGTAGTAATAGTACCAGCAACAGCCCTGCAAAGCCCTCGGCGAGGATACAGCCTGAGAGGTCTTACGCCACTTCGCCTTCAGGGTATCTACCCAGCCCTTGAAGTGAGAGTCTCTTACAGAGCTTAGGATTGCTGGGTTTTAAAGTCAAGTCTACCTTAATAAAAGTTTTAAAGTCAAAGTAAAGATTTCTCTAAGTTGATCTCAAATTTTAAAAGTTGCTCAAGGAGCTAAAAGTAAAAAGTAAAGTAACTAGAACTTAAAACTAAGCTAAAATAGCAGTAGTTGGAGCTAGCAGCAGCTAGATTTAAGAAAATCATTCAACCATCGGTTGCTCCAACTTTCTAAAAAATAATTATAGAGGCTTAGCCTCCGAAAATTCGCGAAAATTCCGAATATTTGCTGAAATATTTTACTAAAGTAAAGTTAGAATTAATTATTGTTATAATAATTAAAATTTTTGTTGTTGGTGTGATAATAATTAGATTATTATAATTTTGTGGTGGCCACCACTATTTGTCTCTTTTTCTTAGCTTTTTAGATTCAATGGGTGACAGCAGCAGAAGCAGATTTCAACATTTTACTCCATCAGCAAAGATTTAGTTAATAAAGGTAAGTATCGTTCCAATTATTTTATTAGAATTAGTTTTTAATTAATTTTCTTTTAGATTCAGAAGATTACAAGAGCAGCAGCATCAACCACAGATACAGCAATGATTTCAACTATGGTAAGTATTTTTCCTAAAATCTTTTTCAAAAATCATTATTATCTTGTTAATTATTCTAATAGGTTCAAGGTTGGAGAGAGAGGTGGGGTGGAACTCCCCACAAAGATTAAACTACTATGACTACCACAATTTACGAGCTACGGCACCAAATTCACGATTCCACACCAACTTTACGCGCTACGGCACCCACTTCACGAGCTTCGGCACATTCAACTTACGCGCTTCGGCACATACGATCTTCTCTGGTTTGATTTTACGATTAGGTGGCCACCATTAGGGTTTTATATAGTCTATGTTTCCTTCTCTTGTCTTTCTTTTTCTTTTTTTCCTCACGGCTGGTCTGAGCTCAGTTATTGCTGAGCGAGGGCTGGCTGCTAACTTGGCAATATTGAATGATTTCAATATTTATTTTGATTATTGAAATAATCTTATATATAAACCCAAAATGATTTTGGGACTTTGATTTGTAAAGATTATCAAAGTTTTTTGAGATTTAAAGCTTTTTGATAATCAAATGATTATTAGGGTTGAAACCAATGCTTAAAATCGCAGAAGTAGCTTCTCTTTGTTTAGTTTTTTAGTTCTAGTCTATATTCTATAATAAAATCTTAAAACTTACAATCTCTGTACTAAAATTAGTTTATAGCGTCATGTGAAAAGTCTAAAACCCAAAACCCTTTAGAAAAAATGATTAGAATGTTTTGGGGTTTTGAAATTAATTTGATTTGACTTACTTGAATTTCTAAGCCAAAAGTGAGTAGTAGTTTAGAAATCGCTGCCCAAGTTCTGTAATTCTGCTTTAACACCCACTCATCCTCAGCCCCTATGGCTGGCACACTGTGCAAGTTAAGGAATGAAGCTTACCTACTTATCCTACTTCACGCTTCTTTGCCCTCCCTCCCTCCACAAGAAACTCACCAGCTCAATAAGTAATCAGCAGAGCTGCATAGTAAAGTTCGATCCTATACTGGATTAACTGGCATTGTAATGAGAAGCAAGTTGATATGCTTACCTTCGAAGCAGAGTGCTCTCATTGAACAGTAACTTTAGCATGTAAAGCAAGCAGCTCACACCAGCAGCTCCAACTGCAACGCAGACCCAAGTCTTCTGTATATTGTTAATGATATAGGCAGATACTTACAATTGTAGCTTGGTCAAGGCACAAATCGCGGAGTGCGATGACACAAAGTTAAGAGTTGTAGCAATCATAGCAATCTAGCACAGCACAAATAGCATCGCACTCTCCACTTCCACGTTGCAAGCATGCTAAGCATCATCAGCACAGAGAATACACGAGCAAACCAGCCTCAGCAGTGAGGCAGCCTCAGTTCAGCAGATAACGACGATTGTTGCAGTGAATTAAAGTTTTATATGCATATGAAATTAATATTCGATGGCTTACATCGAGAGTGAATTAGGGAAGTGAATTAGGTATTAAATAACGTAAATTAAATCAAAGACTCTATATCATCTGAAGGCTCTGCTCTCAAGTGCCCCTCCTCTCTCTCCAGCATCAGCTGCAATATCTCCTGCTGATCAAGCACAGCTAGAAAGCATGTAGGACTCGCCATCGGCAGGAGTGATAAGCACTCTCACTGGATCGTTGTTTGAGGAGGCCACTGTAAGCTTGAACTCGGCTCCAGCCTTTACACTGATGTTGAATTCCTCGCACTTGCAGAAGAGGTCGCCTTTATGGTTCTCCACCTCGAAAGCATCGACTTGCTGTAGATACTTGCGTTTCCTGTACACTTGCACCTAGTAAGCGTTGGGCGTGTTGTGCTGGTAGACGAATTGCAGCCTGAGTGGCTCGTTCTGCTTGTCCTCTGTAGTTTAGCTGTTCCATGTGTGCCTCCTGGTTTTTAATTTACTAATAATTAATAAGTGGGGAATTAGATTATAAAGCACTGTTGTAGTGTGAAGGAAATTCAGGCATAAGAGATTAACATAGACTTATAGTAGTAATATTAAAAACAATAGTAGTAGTAGCAATAATAGTAGCAATAGTTATAGCAGCAATAGCAGCATTTGTAATAGTAAATGCAGTGATAAGTTGATTTAAAATAAAATTATGGTTTGGGGTCTTAAAATGGAAATGTTCCATATAAATTTGAATTGGTATTGAGTATTTTAATTCTAAAACCGATTGCATTCCTTTCATTTCTGTAAGTGTTAGGCTTAGGGCTAGATTCTGCTCTGGATCATTGATGAGTTCTGAGTGATTAGTGACTGGTTGAGCTCAATCATATGGTTGGAGGATGGTTGATTGAAACTAAGATTATGATTCATGCGCTTAGCCTTCACATACTATCTTGGCGATAATGCATCCGCATGAGACTCGAACTATGATAATGGAACTCTGGGTGCATTGAACTGTTATGACTGCTTTGAAGGGCGCTTGCGTTTCTTGGTTCCCTGATTGAATAAATTCACTGCTCTCCCTCTATTGCTCACGCTCGTAATGACTGCATTCTCAAGTACACCAAACATCTCTGCAGTCAACTTGATAAACTTGTTCTTATCAAGAGTTTTCTGCTTCTGCCTGAATTCTAAACTTGCTTTGATATTTTAGTGGAAAAATTCCGGCTTGACTGTGTTTATGATCTATAGCATCACTTATTATAGCAGTATGAAATAGCATTATTAAGAAGAGTAGTCATAGATGTAGTAGTATAAGTAAGTAACAGTAGTAGTAGCAGTGCACACTTACATTATAGAGAAATTATCTTCTGATTAATTTACCATCCTTAATATCAGGCAGATACTTGCAGATATCTGGCTCATTTTTAATATCACTGATGAGATTAATGACAGACAGCTCGTTGAGCTTAGGGACACTAATAATTCTCACCTTATGATTGCGCAGAACCTATAATAATGTAAACTGCAATGCTTACTTTCTTCACTCCAAGGAATATTCCCTGAATGTACTCCAACGTGCATTCTTGGTAAGGTGGCAGGTAGAATTAACCTGCATGTATAAATGACTAATGAATTTCATACCTTGGGTGAGCAAGATAGAGTATATATCCTGCTTCGACTTCCCTAATCTTGCAATCTCATTTGATGGCACGAAGTGCACTACCTAATCATTGATAGTTTCAGTATTGATAATGCTCATACGTGTAGGGCGATGCCCTTCTTTGACCTCCTCATCAACATCGTTAAATAATTCACTATGAGGGTTGAAGCTGGACACTCCACCTCCTGATCTCTAGACATTGCCATGCTTTCTACTTGGCTCAGTTCTGAATTTTAGTTGATGGCCATGACTATGATTATTGTTGAGGTATGTATCAATCTAAGTGATGTTCCTCATGAACTGACCAGAGATTTAGTTGAAGTCGGCTGAATACTCATTCCCAATCTAGTTTGGAGAGTTGCCACCATTATCATGAGTCTGCTCCCTACTCTCCTCCTCCACTGGATTCATTTATGCATCATTACTCTGCCCAGTATAGAGAGCTCTTGATCCAGACATCTATATTATGTTAATTATAATACAGCACAGATAAATGAAATCGATTCGAATCAATGAAGAAAATTGTTGAATATTGAGGAGATAAATATGAGCTGGAATGCTTAAATATTGAATGATATGCTTGATAATTAATCTTACCTTGCCTCTGACCACTCCAAGATCCTTGATTGGATAGCCATTCATGACTCCATTGCCGAAGCTGCTCTGGAAGAATGAGCCCGTAGCGAGCTGTGAGGATCCACCACCCACTCCTGGCTGCGCCAGAGAGTGGGGGTGGGGCGTCCAAGATTTCTCCATCTTCAACATCACCGGCTTTGTCAACTACCTGATGCTAAGAATCGCTGTTCATTCTTATTAATTAATAGCAAGTATTAAGAAATTTAACTGATAGTATCAATTTAAATTAGTGTAGTATGAAATTAAAATCGGTTATTAAGAATTAAAATTAGAATTATAAATTCTTGATTGCGCAAATATATAAATCCTCCTGAATTGGAGTGGAATTGTTCGTTCTCAATGCATACTAAACGCCATCAATGGTTCATCATATCAAAATGTGCGTCACATACCTAACTTTTCATGTATCATCTTGGATTGGCTCGAAGCATACTAATTAGTAATTAAGGGTTATCGAATTTTTGAAATAGATTTTGAAAAAATCAATTTCTCGATAAAACCCTTAATTACTAATTAGTATGCTTCGAGCCAATCCAAGATGATACATGAAAAGTTAGGTATGTGACGCACATTTTGATATGATGAACCATTGATGGCGTTTAGTATGCATTGAGAACGAACAATTCCACTCCAATTCAGGAGGATTTATATATTTGCGCAATCAAGAATTTATAATTCTAATTTTAATTCTTAATAACCGATTTTAATTTCATATACACTAATTTAAATTGATACTATCAGTTAAATTCTTAATACTAGCTATTAATTAATAAGAATGAACAGCGATTCTTAGCATCAGGTAGTTGACAAAGCGGGTGATGTTGAAGATGGAGAAATCTTGGACGCCCCCCACCCCCACTCCCTGGCGCAGCCGGGAGTGGGTGGTGGATCCTCACAGCTCGCTACGGGCTCATTCTTCCAGAGCAGCTTCGGCAATGGAGTCATGAATGGCTATCCAATCAAGGACCTTGGAGTGGTCAGAGGCAAGGTAAGATTTATTATCAAACATATCATTCAATAATTAAGCCTTCAAGCTCATATTTATCTCCTCAACATTTAACCATTCCCTTCATTTATTCGAATCGATTTCATTTATCTGTGCTGTATTAGAATTAACATAATATAGATGTCTGGATCAAGAGCTCACTATACTGGGCAGAGTAATGATGCATAAATGAATCCAGTGGAGGAGGAGAGTAGGGAGCAGACTCATGATAATGGTGGCAACTCTCCAAACTAGATTGGGAATGAGGATTCAGCCGACTTCAACTAAATCTCTGGTCAGTTCATGAGGAACATCACTTAGATTGATACATACCTCAACAATAATCATAGTTATGGGCCGCAACTAAAATTCAGAACTGAGCCAAGTAGAAAGCATGGCAATGTCTAGAGATCAGGAGGTGGATGTCCAGCTTCAACCCTCATAATGAATTATTTAACGATGTTGATGAGGAAGTCAAAGAAGGGCATCGCCCTACACGTATGAGCATTATCAAAACTGAAACTATCAATGATTAGGTAGTGCACTCCGTGCCATCAAATGAGCTGGCAAGATTAGGGAAGTCTAAGCAGTATATATACTCAATCTTGCTCACCCAAGGTATGAAATTCATTAGTCATTTATACATGCAGGTTAATTCTACCTGCCACCTTACCAAGAATGCACGTTGGAGTACATTCAGGGCATATTCCTTGGAGTGAAGAAAGTAAGCATTGCAGTTTACATTATTATAGGTTTTGCGCAATCATGAGGTGAGAATTATTAGTGTCCCTAAGCTCAACGAGCTGTCTGTCATTAATCTCATCAGTGATATTAAAAAGGAGCCAGATATCTGCAAGTATCTGCCTGATATTAAGGATGGTAAATTAATCAGCAGATAATTTCTCTATAACGTAAGTGTGCACTACTACTACTACTGTTACTTACTTATACTACTACATCTATGACTACTCTTCTTAATAATGCTATTTCATACTGCTATAATAAGTGATGCTATAGATCATAAACACAGTCAAGCCGGAATTTTTCCACAAAAATATCAAAGCAAGTTTAGAATTCAGGCAGAAGCAGAAAACTCTTGATAAGAACAAGTTTATCAAGTTGACTGCAGAGATGTTTGGTGTACTTCAGAATGCAGTCATTACGAGCGTGAGCAATAGAGGGAGAGCAGTGAATTTATTGAATCAGGGAACCAAGAAACGCAAGCGCACATCGAAGCAGTCATAACAGATCAACGCACCCAGAGTTCCATTATCATAGTTCGAGTCTCATGCGGATGCATTATCGCCAAGATAGTATGTGAAGGCTAAGCGCATGAATCATAATCTTAGTTTCAATCAACCATCCTCCAACCATATGATTGAGCTCAACCAGTCACTAATCACTCAGAACTCATCAATGATCCAGAGCAGAATCTAGCCCTAAGCCTAACACTTACAGAAATGAAAGGAATGCAATCGGTTTTAGAATTAAAATACTCAATACCAATTCAAACTTATATGGAACATTTCCATTTTAAGACCCCAAACCATAATTTTATTTTAAATCAACTTATCACTGCATTTACTATTACAAATGCTGCTATGCTGCTATAACTATTGCTACTATTATTGCTACTACTACTATTGTTTTTATTATTACTACTATAAGTCTCTGTTAATCTCTTATGCCTGAATTCCCTTCACACTACAACAGTGCTTTATATTCTAATTCCCCACTTATTAATTATTAGTAAATTAAAAACCAGGACGCACACATGGAACAGCTAAACTACAGAGACAAGCAGAACGAACCACTCAGGCTGCAATTCGTCTACCAGCACAACACGCCCAATGCTTACTAGGTGCAGGTGTACAGGAAACGCAAGTATCTGCAGCAAGACGATGCTTTCGAGGTGGAGAACCATAAAGGCGACCTCTTCTGCAAGTGCGAGGAATTCAACATCAGTGTAAAGGCTGGAGCCGAGTTCAAACTTACAGTGGCCTCCTCAAACAACGACCCAGTGAGAGTGCTTATCACTCCTACCGATGGCGAGTCCTACATGCTTTCTAGCTGTGCTTGATCAGCAGGAGGCATTGCAGCTGATGCTAGTGAGAGAGGAGGGGCACTTGAGAGCAGAGCCTTCAGATGATATAGAGTCTTTGATTTAATTTACGTTATTTAATACCTAATTCACTTCCCTAATTCACTCTCGATGTAACCCATCGAATATTAATTTCACACGCATATAAAACTTTAATTCACTGCTTCAATCGTCGTGATCTGCTGAACTGAGGCTGCCTCACTGCTGAGTCTGGTTTGCTGGTGAATTCTCTGTGCTGATGATGCTTAGCATGCCTGCAACGTGGAAGTGGAGAGTGCGATGCTATTTGTGCTGTGCTAGATTGCTATGATTACTACAACTCTCAACTTTGTGTCATCGCACTCCGCGATTTGTGCCTTGACCAAGCTACAATTGTAAGTATCTGCCTATATCATTAACAATATACAGAAGACTTGGGTCTGCGTTGCAGTTGGAGCAGCTGGTGTGAGCTGCTTGCTTTACATGCTAAAGTTACTGTTCAATGAGAGCACTCTGCTTCGAAGGTAAGCATATCAACTTGCTTCTCATTACAATGCCAGTTAATCCAGTATAGGATCGAGCTTTACGATGCAGCTCTGCTGAACACTTATTGAGCTGGTGAGTTTCTTGTGGAGGGAGGGAGGGCAAAGAAGCGTGAAGTAGGATAAGTAGGTAAGCTTCATTCCTTAACTTGCACAGAGTGCCAGCCATAGGGGCTGAGGATGAGTGGGTGTTAAAGCAGAATTACAGAACTTGGGCAGCGATTTCTAAACTACTACTCACTTTTGGCTTAGAATTCAAGTAAGTCAAATCAAATTAATTTCAAAACCACAAAACATGCTAATAATTTTTCTAAAGGGTTTTGGGTTTTAGACCTTGCACATGACACGATCAAAAAAATTGAAGACAAAGACTGTAAATTACAAAAATTTATTATAAAATATAGCTAAAAATAAAAAACTAAACAAAGAGAAGCTACTACTAAAACTTTAAGCATTGAACTAAACCCTAATAATCATTTGATTATCAAAAGCTTTAAATCAAAAAAAACTTTCATAATAAGACAAATCAAAGTCCCAAAATCATTTGGGTTTATAAATAAGATAATTACAATAATCAAAATAAAAATTGAAACAATAAAGCCAAGTTAGCAGCCAGCCCTCGCCCAGCAATAAACTGAGCTAGACAGCCGTGAGGAAAAAAAAAAAAGAAAGACAAAAGAAGGAAACACAGACAATATAAAACCCTAATGGTGGCCACCTAATCTAAAACAAAAGAGAAATCGTAAGTGCCAAAGCGCGTAAGGTGAATTGAAGCTCGTAGAGGGTGCCGAAGCGCGTAAGGGGTGCATAAAGCTCGTAAATAGAGTAAATATCTAAGCAAAGTATCTCTATGTGGGGAGTTCCACCCCACCTCTCTCTCCAACCTTGAACTATAAAAGAATTAACAAGATAATAATGATTTTTAAAAAGATTTTGGAAAAATACTTACCTAATTGAAATAATTTGAATCTGTGCTTGATCTACTGCTCCATAATCTGCTGAATCTAAAAGAAAATTAAAAAAACTAAAACTAATAAAAAATTGGAAAAGATTTTTATTAAAAAAATCTTACCTATGAGTAAAATGCTGAAATCTGCTGATGCTGCTGTCCCCATTGATCTAAAAAGCTAAAAAAAAGAGACAAATAGTGGTGGCCACCACAATAATAATAACCAAATATAATCACCAACAACAAAAATTTTAATTATTATAACAATAATTAATTCCAACTTTACTTTAGTAAAATTATTCAGCAAATATTCGGAATTTTCGCGAATTTTCGGAGGCTAAGCCTATATAATTATTTTTTAGAAAGTTGGAGCAACCGATGGTGAATCAAATACGTAAAATCTAGCTACTGCTAGCTCAAACTGTGCTATTGTAGCTTAGTTTAAGTTCTACTTACTTTACTTTGACTTTGAGCTCCTTGAGCAACTTTTAAAATTCAAGCTCAACTTATAGAAAATTTTACTTACTTAAAAACTTTGACTTAAAGTAAACTTGACTTAAAAACCCAGCAATCCTAAGCTCTGTAAGAGACTCTCACTTCAAGGGCTGGGGTACATACCCTGAAAGCCGAAGTGGCGTAAGACCTCTCAGGCTGTATCCTCGCCGAGGGCTTTGCAGGGCCGTTGCTGGCACTACTACTACTAAAAGTTTTGGGGTGGAACTTAAAGGCTGGTCTGAGTTTAGCTAACTTAGCAACTTTTACTCAAAGTAAAGGAAATATTCCTGGAATTGGTAAGTACTATTCATATTCTTAACTTCTTCTACTACAATAGGTCACCAACAGGTGAGATCTCTTCAGAAGCTCACGTGTTACGGCTTACTTCGAGTGTTTGAGTGAGTTAGTTTTACTCGTTACTTCGTTGCCCAAGCTAAATGGTGGCTGGGTTAATACCTGGCTCACAGTGATATAGTAGTTTTTTACTTAATAGTTTAAGTCTTTAGGGTTTGTGAGTTGCTATGACCTGACTCTGACAACCATATTTATCTGTGAGGGGTCCTCTAGCCAGAGCAGCCAATCTCTCGCGTTTATTGCACTGGGGAAGGGTTGCTTGAAAGCAACCAAGCCTCAGAGAGGCATGTTTTAATAGTAATAGTATTAATTTTAAGTAATAATCTTCACTTTAACCTTAAAATCCAAGCTAAAACCCAACTTTTGGGCTGGTCTACTGCCCTCTAACCTTACCCAATCACCTCTAATCTATCCTAATGTTATTTTCTTAACAACAGCACCAATACCTAGTTATCCTAACAAAATTTCCTAAATTCAGGTGGAGGGGTCATAAAGTTAGCCAAGCAAAAGTGCTGTACTGGAAAAGCTCCATATTCTAGGTCTTAAGGCCAAACAAGACCAAATAAGACCCCATTTGCCTGGTATTTGAAGCCTACCACCTCCCCTATTGCTCGATCTTCCCTAAAACTACATGTTATTAGTAATAAACACTATTATCAATGCTTATGATCAATTAGCCACCATAGATATCACATGGGGTAGAGCTGGGCTGGACTCAAGGGGTGAGGAGGAGGCACTTTTTTGAAAATTTCAAGGCCAAAATGGCCGTTAGGACCACCCTGACATTTCAAGATGGGATATAGCCACTCCCACCACCAATCGGCTTCTTTCCTTCTATCTCGTCGATCTAGAGTGTATTAGCGATGTTTGGGTTGGGATGGTGGGATGGGGAGGAGATTGGAAAATAATTTTTGTAAAATCATACAAGTCATACTCTATAATCCGTTAGAGATAGTATAGGCACTTTCAAACTTGGAATTGAAAATAATTCGACCCCCCCTCTAAATCCGCGGTTCCTCAACTCAAAAACCAACTTTTTTTATGTTTCTGTAGTGAGGCTTGGATTTCTAGACTACTGGGAGTGGTTTGGGGTCGATCTGAGACTCAAGGGTAGACCTCATGGTGCATCCGGGGGATATGAGGAGGTCCCTGAAAAGTGGCGTCAGATCAGAAATTGGGGCCACCGACCTACCGATCTGAGGGGGTTCAAAAATATGGTTGGCATAGCCAACAAAACTCCCAAACCCCAAACCCCTGATAGTTGATTGAGTGAGATTATGAATGAATTTGAGATGATTAAATAGAGTGTTGAGTGATTAAAGGGAGTAATGTGAGAGGTTGGGGGTATAATGAGGTTTATGAGTAGATAAGAGGGGTATGTTTAATAATTTATAGTTAAAATCTAAAATCTGAATTCAATTTTTATAACTAAGTTCCAAATCACAAAATTTCCACTCAATTCGCTGACCACTCCAGCAATTCGATGAATATTGGGCAATCATGGCTAAAATCGTCAATGGCCAGCCGCAATGATGATGGGTTGCGGCATCTACCCAGCAATAGGTGTAAAATATTGAAATTTAAGTTCAGTATGTTAAATAATTAATCGCTTATATATCATAGCTATATCAATACTACTGATTTTTAATTACTAGTATATAAGTTTATATTATAATTTATATCAAAACCCCGAAACCCCTCCTGTACATGGAATCACTTTCACAGTATACAGGTAGTGATCAATAGTCAATTAATTCACACTCTTAGTAGAGCTTTTCTTCGCATTCAATACTGAACTATGGATTTTTATGCAATCAGCAACTTGAGGAGATCAAGCAAAGTACGTTGAAGCCCTAGCAAAAGACTATACTAAAGTGGACATCAGTCGTGCTAGGCACTAACTTCCCCTCGAACCCTAAACCAGCGAAGCTCACTTACACCTCGGGTACTCTCCTCAATAATGGGTAGGTGCCACCATCAACAATGGGCATACTGGGTGGGCAAATCATCAGACTGCCCTTGGAGAATGTTAAATGAGCAGTATCATCCTTAGTCGATATTGAGAGTTTGGCAACTGACGACCAGCTATGTTATGGCCTCGAACAGTTCCTTCGAATGATTAGAAAGCCATCATAGTCTTCAACATAAGGAAACCCTAATGTAATGCCCAAGAACCTGCAGATCAAGTATCGTGATGAGCTTTGGCAGGGTCTTCAAGACTTCATGAGAGAGCAGGATGGGAGTATCGATTTTCTCAATCGAAATCATTCAAACTATCAAGTAATGAATGGATCATCAAAGAATCCATACCTTAAACGCAGAGATGCGAAGCTGGCATTGAAAAAGATCTCTGTAGTACAACATTACAAGGTGGAAGGCATGAAGCCCAAGGACATTGCTCTTTAGATGGGTGTGGATCGACGATTTGTTTACAAAGCAATTGAAAAGTTCAAGTTGGAGGTGGAGCACAGAGTGCTCAATCCAAAGCCAAAGCTGAAGAATGGGAGGAAGAATACCAGGAGCAACCCGTTGTTGCTGAAGGCTATTGCGACAGTACTCTAACAGCAGGGCATCTACAAGATCACTGGCTGGCGCCTTCATCATAACCTGCTTGAAATGCAGTGTAAAGAATAGGAATTTAAGAACCTCGCAGTGCCTTGCGTTGCTACTCTCTTGAAAGTACTGAAGGAAAGTTTCCATTTGAGATTCGGCAAGGCTCAGAACGCCAATGCTAAGTATAGGGATCCATCATTCAACGATAGGAGGCTTTGGGTGTCAAGACTGCTTGCTCAGCTATTCCTGGAAGATGCTGTAATTATATCAGTTGATGAATCAAACTTCAGAAGCGATTACATGCCTACAAAATAATGGAGTTTCAATTCAGCTGCTCTTCACTAGGAAAATCGTGTAATCGACTCCTCCCAGACACCTGAAATTGTAAGACCGAGGTCCTCGTCACCGACGATGTCTTTGAGTATGGTGAAATGCTGTCTGGCTACCCCAACAGAGAAACACGTATGTCGAATATCACTGGCGTTAAGTAGCAGGATCAAATGAACGGATCAAACATGGCCATTTTGTAAAGTCCAGTTGCAACTCAAGATGAAAATAACCTAAAACCTGAAAATCTGAGACTCCAAGCAACTCCGGGAACCAGTAGGTAAGTATTGCTATATTTGCTTAACTGATTGAGTACAGCATCGTCAGCAGATCAAGAATGGGTAGTCTAGATGGGTAAGGATTTTATCCAAGTTAAGAGGGCCATGTTAGAAATACTGAACGAATAATGTCTGGATCTGGAATTGTTCCGTCGAAGATTCCAAGGCCAAACTCGAAATCGATATTTCCTAAGTTATGGAGGAAAACTTCCACCTAAGCATAGCATACCTTTGATAGTAGGGAGCAGAGCATTGCTGCCACCACTGTCAAGTGCAGCGATAAATATAAGAATACTCAGCTGTCACCTATCTTGGAAGACCCAGAGGGCAGTGCTTAATACACATCCCTGCAGAAGCACTTCAACGCGTTCAGAATATAGAGCTCTTCCAAGAAGCCTGTAAGTCAACCATAAACCCCTCTGAAATCGGCTTCCACTCTAACTCCATTAGTTCAGAACCTAGCCAAACTCAGGCTGCAATCAAGTAAGCGTAAGGGTAGTGAGATGATCAATGTAACAGCCCATGAAAACTAGAAAGGTATTACACCTAGACGCTTGCAGCTGTCAAGCAGGGCAGAGAGCAGCAGTATAGTCACAGTGAAGGAATAGGAAGGTAAGCTATAGCTTCATGGTTTTATACTACTTTAGTTTATACCAAGCTAAGTATACCCAACTAGAGAAACGACTAAGCACCCATAGCAGATTCTGGTAACATCGATGCATAACCATCATTACATTATACTCCCATTGCAGTTGTAAGACAGCAAGTCAGCTAGAGATTGGGGACTTATGGCATTATGGCTAGAAATCTCTCAATAACCAAGGAAAAAACTAAGAGACAGCAATTCTCGATGAGTTTCATAGCAGCAATCACTAAGGAACAGCTGGTCTCCAGCCAAATCATTGAGGGGGCCTTCGATGCGGTGCTGTTCGAGAACTTCCTCTATCACACCCTGCGCCAGCTGCGCACAGACAAGGATCTCGCCCAGAAGAAGATCGTGCTGGCTCATGGACAACGCAGTCATTCACAAGTATTCAGAGGTGCTGGAGACTGCTAGGAAGTTCAAGGTGACTGTCCTTTTCAACGCTGAATACTCACGCTGGCTTAACCCAATCGAGCAGTTGTTCTCCTACATCAAGAGGCACCTCCGATAAGAGCAAGCAGACAGCAAGTAAGCATACTATACCTAACTTTTGATAGGATCCACCTGGTGAAGCGGCTCTCTCAGATTTTGAAGGCCATGACCAAGACCGACGTCAACAAGCTCTGGGCTTTCAGCGTGAAGCAGTGGTGCAGCACCATCAAGCTTGGATTTGTGTGAGATTGATATAAAAGACGATGAGTTGGGGTGCAGGAGCTATTGAAGTCAACAATACATACAGAAACAGCAGTTGAATCGTCAAATTTATTGATTAAAAGCCCCCTTATTACATATCACACTTTAAGTTTTAATTTTAACTAATCAAACCAAAAATCCAAAAACCTCTCTCATTTTCGCTCATTCAAATCGGAATTTTGGCTCCTCTTCCACTAAAGGAATCGAATTTGGTGCTCAAACAGTCGAGCAGGACTTGAAAGTTGGTGAGCTGGGGGTTTTAAAACATGGAGAATACGATGGGTCTCAAATTTGACGAAACACTCATCAAGCAACGAGTTATTGACCATTTATGGTGATTCCACTCTCGATTACGAAAATTTAGGCATAGATGTCTATGATTTCCAATCATTTCAAAGTTGGACAGTAAAAATGACTATTGGGAACTAAACTAGTAAATCAGTTGAAAAATTCGAAGATCCTGCTTTAAAATCAATGATTCTTGTTGAAATTTGATCAAATTGACAATATACAGCTATAAGTGTTAAATACAAACGAAATGTAAAGTTGGTTAAATTTAATTAATTATAACATAATTTTGATTAATTTCTACAATTTCCTATTTTTATCTATTTTAGCAATAATAGCTAGCTATTTTAAAAGAAACTAATACCTATAAATACGACTAAGCAAGATATAGGAGTCGATGTTAAAACTTAAGAAGACATTTTTTAAGTAAAGTCTCAAAAATCCCTCATTTAAAGAATTATTGATGAAGTTTTGAACAGAGTAAGCTTCAAATTTAGTTTGGCAGATTTAATAAAAACTACACTTTATAAACTAAGACCAGGTGATTTAGGGCTTGTTAAGCATTTAGATAGTCACAGAAACATTTATTTGTTTAAGAAGGGAGTTAAGAAAATAAATAATGAGTTTGATGCTTTAAGTATGCTGAAATTAATGAAATAGGTCAAACTACTCACAACGACGCTGTTGAACCCTTCTCAAAGATTGATGCTTGGATTTTAGAAGAAATTACATTATAATTAAATTTATCATTTGAAAAACGTTCTTGACTCTGACAGTAGTAATTAAAATTCAGAAGAAGGTACATATAGTTTTATTGTAAATTATTTTTAATTATTTTTTTTAGATGACGTTAGGCTTGTGAAAAATTTGTAATCAAAGAATAATTTTATAAAACTACTTTCATTAGGAAAAATAAAAAACGGCCTGGACACTTACATTCATAATTTATAATAGGAAAAATATTAAAATAGATAAATATATAAATATCAAAATGGGAAACTTATTATGGTGTTGCTGGAGCTGCTGGTTGTTCACTAAAATTTGTAAGTTACAAAAAACATATCTAAAAATTATTTATTTCAACAATACTTACCAGCAGGAGACAAGGTGCAACTAGATTGAAGACTCAAAAGACTTGGACATAAAATACTAAAAAGAGAAAGAATTAGTCTAATGGTGACATCTATGAAGGATAATGGATGAATAATAAAAGCTGTTCATAGATACCATTTTTACTTAAGTTAATCCTAATACTTAATTATATTATCCTTTTTCATTTTAAATTAAAGAATTCCCCTTATTTTTCATAATTAGTCAAAAGAAAACTTTGAGAACGCTTGATAAAAATCTTATAGAAGGAATTCTCAATAAACATAGAACTAAAACTAATACTGAGAAGGATTAGTCACTAGAAATTGTATTTAAATTTGAAAGTGTGATAAAAAATTTATATACTGTATAAGAATTATAAAGAATAATATTTATGATTTTATTAGAAATTAAGAGCCCATTTAAAAGAAAATAATCTAAGAAAGAAATGACTAATCTTATTAACTTAAAGAAATTATCTCAGAATCTTGACCATTCATAACAAAATATTAAATTAAAAAAGCGATCGTCAACTTTCGCTAAAGTTAAGAAAATGTAGAATATTAGTTAGCTTTTCGATGATAATGTTAATTATTACAATTAAATTATTCTTCTTAATTTAGTTTTAAGTTATCATATAATGAAGAAAGCAAAAGTAAAGATGTACAGGAAAATATGCAAAAAAATATTAAGAACTCACAACCTTAGAAAGAATTAAAAAAAAATATACAATTTTACCCATTAAAATTTCAAAAAGAATGAAGTGAATTTTAATACTAATTTATCATTATTTAGATACTTAAATTACACTTTTTATATGATTAGCAAAATATGTAAAAAAATAATATCTTAATTATTTATGCTTTTCAATCTCTCTGTAGTTTAAATGTAAAAATATATTTTAATTGACAGGCTATTGAAATAATTAAAAATTCTATTTGAAATTCTGTTAAATCCAATTTAAAGTATTTTATTTCAAAAGAGAAATAAATTAAATTTAAAAAACAGTTTTGATGGCTATGAAGACAATTAAACTTATAAGATGAAAAATAGTATTTAATATTAGATTTTTAACTTTAGTTATCAAGATAATTTAAAAGACTATGAAGATATCTTATTTCAAAAGTGCAAATAAAACCTTGTTTTTATTTTTTTTAATTCAACAAATTAATTGTTGATATTTTTCCCTTAAATTAGCCAAAAAATTAATTACTTTGACTTTAAAATTATTACAAAGTTATTACAAAATATTAAAAGAAAAAGTTTAGTTAATCAAGATATTTTAAAAACTAGTAGCATAGCTTAAAAACTTAAAATGAATAAAATGTAGGATTGAGGAATTCTTAATATAATCACTAATAATATATTTCATATTTAGAATAAGAAACACCCAATAATTTTATTATAATTTATTTGAGAAATTAATCATTCGATATCAAATTAATGTTTTCATAGAGAATTAAAAAAAAGAAAGAATTTATTACTTTAATAGGTGCACGAATGGGCCTGTATCTAGAACTTTCTACTGCATAAAGGCCTAATAAATGCTGATTGTGTCTGCAATTGGTTGTGATTAGTAACATTAGGGTGGACAATCGACGGAGTTCTATAAAATAGCTACTATATTCATCGATTGGATTAACTCGTTAGAGGTTTCTTAGCAATTAATAAGCTTAAATAGTATTATTTTGTCACCAGAAATATAGCAAGAAATCAACTCAAATATTTTTTCATGGTTTTAATGAGACCAAGTAATTATAATTTCTAAGAAGAACCGAACAACAACAAAAAAAGATTTAAGACAATATATGAGTTGATGCTATCGATATTTTCATTATAATTCTGTATTAAAACCCCAAAGATCAATTAAGACATGAGAATTGGAGTTAAGAACAATTATATGAAAAATTAATAATTATTGGCTGAAAATATATATATAATTAGGCTAAAATCAAATTTGCACACCCTGATTGGTTTATTTTATAAGGACAATTAATCGAGGCAATAGTTTTAATAATTTGTCCAAACATTCTAATTATACGCCAATAATTACTATTTTTTAATTTAATTGTTATTAACCCCATTATTCGTGTCTTAATTGATCTCTGGGGTTATATAAATACACAACCATACTTATTTCAACTCATTTACGTCATATACAAATATTTAAGTATAATATATATATATTAGAAACGTAATAATAATATACTTTTGAAAAAATTAAGAATATATCTAAAGAAGAATTTAATTTATTAATTATTTGATTTTATACAATCAAAACAATATTAAAAATAATTTAATATAGGTCAGATAATAATTAATAAAAGGTTTAATGAGAATAAAACTAAAAGAATAGCAGGAATAAATAAAATTAATTAGCTAGAATATTATTATCAAATTAATGATTGAATCAATTTAATATGACACAAACGTAAACGATTATGGAATAAAATTAAATAATGAAAATAATAACTTTTAATTTAAAAACTCTTAGAATATTTTTCATTGATAAAATTAAAAAAATTTTTAAACCATATTATTGAAGGGATTAACATATTTATCCTTAAAAACTTAATTTTTTTTTTAAAAAAATAAATCAATAATAAAACCCGAAGAGTAATATTTTAGAGAATCGTGAGTATGATAAATGCGAAAGTAATATACATATATAAATACTTACGAAAAAGTGAAAACCAATTTGAGAGATTGGAAAAATCAGTAGAAAGTGAAATTAAAAAAGTGACTTATAAAACCCTTAATTTAAACTATTAAACGATTAAATATTTAAAATTACAAAACATGGCAAACTTTTCCGCACTCGATATCTCGAGCAAAACCAGTCCTAGAGAGGGGAAATTAGGCTCATTAGATAGCCCTTTCAAAACTAAGAGAAATTTGGGTGTTTGGGGCACACAGCACACGCCATGGAGAAGTTGCGCTTGATGTAGTTTTGGCAGTCTCCCGGTCTACTAATGAATCAAAATTCTCACTCAAGACAGCTGCATCAGGGAATGCAAAGTCTCTCACGCGAAGAAAGACCAGTCTGGAGATGTCATCGCCTGGGTTGAAGCTCTGTTCTTGAGGATTGGCCTTAAAGAATCGCGATACCTGGGCGCGGGGATCAAGTAAAGGGTACTGAGTGGCATCGTGCGCCTGCCAATAGGCAAGCAGGAAGGCATTCAGCTGCTCGACGAGTTGGGAAAGGGGTGCTCGGACATCGGGACCTCGTCATGAGTCGACAATGGCTGCTCGTAGGGGGCTGCGCAAGACCTGTACATCCTTTGATGGCTTGGCCCCAGGGGTAACGCTAGTGGTCGCGAGAGCAGTGGATTAGTTCTCTGTCTCCTAATCAGAGCCGTTGGACCCCTATCACCAGGGAGGCTTTTAACACCTGTCTCCAGTAGCGGATAAAAAATTCCATTTCAGAACTGTGATGAAAAAGTGGCTTGGACTTAAGATCAAAACTCTCAATGAATTCCTAATATTTTTTGAAGAAATCTGCAACTTATGTAAGAGTAAATCTAGGTTGCCTTTGTTGTCTGTAACTGTGTTTAAGCATGCTGTCTTCGCGACAACTCCCACACCAAAGAAGCGGGCCCTACGGCTCCGACGAGTAGACAGAGAACTAATCCACTGCCCTTGCTACCACTAGCGCTATTCTGGGGCCAAGCCATCAAAGGATGTACAGTCTTGCGCAGCCCCCTAGTCGAGCAGCCATTGTCGACTCATGACGAGGTCCCGATGTCCGAGCACCCCTTTCCCAACTCGTCGAGCAGCTGAATGCCTTCCTGCTTGCCTATTGGCAGGCGCACGATGCCACTCAGTACCCTTTACTTGATCCCCGCGCCCAGGTATCGCGATTCTTTAAGGCCAATCCTCAAGAACAGAGCTTCAACCCAGGCGATGACATCTCCAGACTGGTCTTTCTTCGCGTGAGAGACTTTGCATTCCCTGATGCAGCTGTCTTGAGTGAGAATTTTGATTCATTAGTAGACCGGGAGACTGCCAAAACTACATCAAGCGCAACTTCTCCATGGCGTGTGCTGTGTGCCCCAAACACCCAAATTTCTCTTAGTTTTGAAAGGGCTATCTAATGAGCCTAATTTCCCCTCTCTAGGACTGGTTTTGCTCGAGATATCGAGTGCGGAAAAGTTTGCCATGTTTTGTAATTTTAAATATTTAATCGTTTAATAGTTTAAATTAAGGGTTTTATAAGTCACTTTTTTAATTTCACTTTCTACTGATTTTCCAATCTCTCAAATTGGTTTTCACTTTTTCGTAAGTATTTATATATGTATATTACTTTCGCATTTATCATACTCACGATTCTCTAAAAAATTACTCTTGTGGTTTTATTAAAAAATTTAAGGTTAGTATGCTGTAAAAATACTGAATCTTTTATAATTATTTTATAGTATTTAATAAAATATATAAATTTACATTTATATATATTTTTCCATAAATAAATGTATTTAAGCTTTAATTCAATAGATAGTATTTAATTATAATATAATTCTATATTTAATCTAAAAATAGATTAATTCTTGACATTAACTCTAAACATATATTATTAAAAATTATAAATTATTTATATTAACTACAGCAAAATTTTGATTATGAAATTAAGCACTATAACCTGAAATAACAAAAAATAATTATTATCCATTATTCATTAAAATATTTTTATTAAATTTGAATATCATAACCAGCAAGAAAACTTAATCATAATTCTTGTAAAGCTCCTATTTGTTGACTTGAATACTATGATTTATAAATAAAGGTATTTTAACTATAAATATATATATGAAATCCTTTTGAGATCTCTATTAAATTTCTATTAATAGTTATAATTAATCTTTATAAATAGAATTTTTCAAGTAAAAAGAAAAATAAATTAATCTTAATTTGACTCTTGATCATTTATAATTTAGCCAAAGTAGTATGATTTTAACAGAACTTTTTTCATATCTTTATAGAAACCTCAGAACATTAAAATTAATTTCGATAATTTCTAATCGCGCAATCAGTAATATTTTAGACCTCATGTTTTAGAGGTTTATCAATTTATACCGACTTAAATTATGACCTAACTTAAAAGATTCTAGCTTTGTTGGGACAATAAATTCACTTTTTAAGAGAAATTACTCTGCATACGCTCGATGTAGAATTATTCTAAGAGGTAATAAATAACCTGGAGTCAATAACTTAGCTAGCAAAATAGCTAATTCATTCAGGAAATATTATAAATTTTAATAAAAATTAGAATTTTTTCTTCTTATAATTTAATTGATAGCATTTTATCAATTCACTTTAAAAATGATGAACTTCAAAAAAGATATAATTTTAAGTATAAAATTTGAAGCAAACATATTCAAATTTTTTACCAGTTCAATTTATTATATATTAATAAGTTAAACTTTTTTAAGTTATCACATCACTTATTATGAAGCTTTTAATATATAAAAAGAAAACATAAATAAATTACTAAGGGGTTTTGGGTTTTGACTGTGACTAAAAGTATTTCTAAAAAACTTGGGAGCAAGACTGCAATACTTAAGTTTAATAGTAAGGCTTATTAAATATGTGTTCTGACCCAGACCCCCCCTACCCCCTACTCCCCCATAAAAAAATATGACCCCCCCCTCCCCCCCCTTTATAATAAAATTTTTCAAATTATATGAAAAACATATACTTATGCTTTGAATCATGATCTATCTAAAAAAAATCTTGCCCTGCGGGCAGCTACTGTTATTTATATTATATTTGATAAGCTTCACTACGTCCGTCGACTTTTTTGATACATGCTTATATAGGAAAATATTACAAATGAATTTTATTTTTGAATGTCATCAATTTAATTTCTATTACATCTATTAATATAAACGAACCCAAATTCTATTTAATAATTTTTTATATCTACAATCGTCTTTATTGGGCATAATACTTTAAAATAATATAATAAACATTTACACTTTTGTAAATATTTGTCTTATCATATCTTAATTAATTATGAAAATAATATATTAAAGAATTAAACAATATCTAATTATTTTATTTAATATTTTAATGATTAACAATAGTAGATTAATTTTCTTAATCATATAATATAAATATAATTATACCTTTTATCAAAGATTTATTTTTCAAATTCATTGATAATTTTATAAGTTCAATTTCTCAAAATATCACAAGAAAAAAATAATAGAATTGAGATTAAGCAAACAATAGTAGCTCTATAGATAAGAGTTTGTTCAGTTTGAAAAAATAGTCAAAAATCTCTCATTATCTTTCCAAATAAAGTTTTTAAATCCTGTATAAAACATAATAAGTTTATTTAGAAATTTACAGAAAAAAAAACGTGTAAGTATTAAATAATGATTAATAGATAAGGCTAATCGGCATTAATAAAATTTAGAGTTATTATATGTAACTGATTTTATCCAAGATAAGATAAAGAGGAATTATAATTTTTAATGAGATGAGTTGTGTATGGACCCTAAAAATGAAGTAATTTAAATTATAAAAAATGAATTTAATTAATAGTGTGTTAATGAAATGGCTAAGCTATCTAACTAAAATATAAAATGAACTCATTGAATAAAAATTCTAACTTGTATAAAATAATTTAATTAAAATTTTCTCTTAAACTATTTAAAAATGATTTCAATTAACTAAGAAATGAAATACAAATATTTACAAAAGTGTAAATGTTTATTATATTATTTTAAAGTATTATGCCCAATAAAGACGATTGTAGAAATAAAAAAATATTAAATAGAATTTGGGTTCGTTTATATTAATAGATATAATAAAAATTAAATTAATGACACTCAAAAATAAAACCCATTTGTAATATTTTCCTATACAAGCATGCATCAAAAAAGTCGACGGACGTAGTGAAGCTTATCAAATATAATAATAAATAACAGTAGCTGCACGCAGGGCAAGATTATTTTTAGATAGATCATGATTCAAAGCATAAGAATATGTTTTTCATATAATTTGAAAAATTTTATTATAAAGGGGGGGGGGGGAGGGTCATATATTTTCAATGGGGGGGGAGGTGGGGTAGGGGGGATTCTTGGTCAGAACAAATATGAAATGTCATAATAAAGCTATTTTTAGGCAAGGACTTAGGAAAGAAATTGATAAAAAGTTTCAAAAATTTAGACATAAAAATTTTACTTAATTATGTTTTACTTAATTACTTAGACATGTATGGCTAACCATTTTAATTTACTTTTAAAGGAGAAAAGTAATAAATTTTCTAAATAACTAAAATTACATAGAAAGTTCAAAACTAAATTTATATAGATGAAATTTAATATTTATAATTTGGAGCATTTATGACAACTATCATATTTTTAACTATAATCAGCTACGTCATTATCAAACTTGAGACACTTTTTAGTCAGAATTCATAAAAATATTTCTGTTAAAATATTTGAGTTTTAAATAGTTTCATAGATAAAAAAGACAATAAAACTGCTCGATTTGTAATCAATGAAGCTTAACAAGAGGACCCAAGAATATCTGATGTTTAGTATGTAATTAACTTTTATGTAATATTATAGCTAAATGGGGTTCGATGCTGCATTTGGAGCCTATAATATAAAACTAAAATTTAATACTAATACAAAATATCAAGATAATACTTCGACATTGAGCCTATGTTTGGAAGCATAATTGCGACTCATACAACTAAGACAAGGTCATTAAATGAGTCTACTGGTTTAATAGGTATGTATAAGTCAAGATTCGGAATTATTATACTTATTACTTCTATTGCAAAGTTTATTTAAAATATCTGATTTAGATGAAAAATTTGTGAACAAAGACTTAGAATTGATAAAATGTTAGGACAAGTATTTTTAATACTCTCGGTAGAATGACTCTGTTTATAAAGACATTTTTGATTTCTTCTGCATCAAAGATAAATCTTCTTTTACATTGGGTGGGACTTGGACGACAAGTAGATTAGAATATTTGGAAGTTTTATTTTTTTATTTTATTTTCATTATTTATTGATTCCTTGCCGGAATTCTACAAGTAAAAGTAATTATAATGGTTTAACTCTAAAATTATATTACATAAATTTAGCAGTGTGGTTTGTGCAAGTCAATAGCAACAATAAACATATTTATTTTATAGTATAAGAGTATTTATTTAAACAAGTAGACTATTTCAATGAAGTAGACTTCTAATTTAGATTCGTGAACCAGTATTTTGACTTCGATGACTTTGAAAACCCAATAAAGCAATAAATTTATTTTAATTCTTATTATATAAAATACATCGATGACAGATATTATATACCAATCGAACCAGCAATTCAAAAATCTATTGAAATATATATTAAGAGATCAAAGACTAAACAAAATGATAATTATATCCCATTCAGTCCACAAGTCGATTAAATTTATATTTTAGAATTTTTTATCTTTATTAGGAGTTTGCATCAGTTGAAAATATTCAACCATACACAGCAAAAAGTGATTATGGAGGGACAGAATGTTTTGCAAAAAATAATTAAATATAATTAATTCAATTTAAGCAAGAGTTACTTTGGGTATTGATCTGTAATACGATATATATTCAAGATAAGTTTACACATTTGCCGATTTACTGTCAGATATGGGAGGCATTTATAGTTCGCTCTTTGCATTTGGTGCTCTGATAGTTGGACTATTTACAAAGTATTATTCAAAACCCCAAAACCCCTTCACTAATTTTATAAATCTTTTGATGATGATAAGAGTCTGATTTAGTCGGGAAGCATCTCTTTCACTCTATTTAAGAAGTATAAAAAATATTTTATGATCAAATTTTTATACTTAACATATATGTTCTCATATTTATGTATATAGCATTTCTATTCAGAAAGAAATGTTTGACATACATTTTCATACTTTATCACTTTATTTGATCATTTTTAAGAAGTTAGTTGAGTGCATCATTTCAAAAAGAAATTGGAATTAACGAACAAATATTTTCGAAATTTTCATCATAGATTTTTTATAAACTCGATTTAATACTTTCATTTCTTTTACCTTGCTTTCTTTATTAACATATAAGAATTTGGTGGCTTAAATAATATTAAAATGAAAATATGCATAAAATAATGATATTAAGGTCTTTAATAGCTTCAATTATGTCATATTTTAAATTAAAATTATTATAAATAGAGATCAAATTTAGAATTTTTTATTTATTCGTGTCACTTAAATTTTAGACACCTTTTAAATATGGGAATTTTTTGGGAAATTAACCTTGTAAAGTTAAATGGAGAAAGTTTGCAAAAAATTATTACAAGTTTCAAGGATTGATCTCCATTTTAAACCAATTAAATTCTATTAAGATTACTAAATTAGTTAAAACTTAAATAAACTGGTACTAAAGTAGTTTGGTTTTTTTAGGTACCATCAAAACGTAATTAACACCTAGTTTTAATCCATTAAGGTTTAATGGAAAGTTAAAATATGATTGAAAACAAATATGGATCCATGCATTAAATTTATAATGGTATCAAATTAATTTAAAAAATGGCGTCCCTAAGAATTATGAAAAGATATTTTCAAAGAATTTAGCTATATAAATGAAATAAGTAAAGCAATCGTTTTATCATTTAAATTTTTATAGAAGACTAATTTCAACATTACATAAAGTAGTAGAAGTAATGAAACTAACAAAAAAAATGAAATTAATCAATAAGAAACCCCTATCCCCAACATTAACATCATCAATAAAAACACCTATAAAACAACTGAAGGGGTTTTGGGGTTTTAATTAATGAGGAAATTACATTTAATAAAAATAAATGAAATGAGAAAGATTGCATTTTTATTCTAATCTCATTTTTTAAAGTAATTATCTGTAATATTTTCTTTTTTTTCTTAATCAATTAGAGAGTTAAAATGAAGAGTAATTTTGAAGATCTTATTACTTGATATTTCTTTGATAGTTTATACAAAATAGACTTATTTCTGGAAATGAGATTCGAAAAAATGAAGAATTAAAAAGGTTTTGAATACTTTGTTTGTAAGATTGAACAAAGTTTAGGTTAAAAATCAAAGCAACTTATTTATATATCTATATATTTATCCATGTTGTAAATACTTGATAAATATTTAGTGAGAACCTTTTCTATTATCAAATTATCAAAGATCTTTACTAAGCGAGGCCTAGATAAGATTAAATTAAGTTTATTTTCTTTAAATTTTGATTAGTAAAATAAAAACAACAGTAAGAATGGTGAGAAGCCTAAAAATTTATTAATTTTATTTAAATTATAACTTATTCGTTTTTAAATTCTACACCACCTGAAAATTTAACATCATCAAAATCATTAATCCAAGCAACTGTAAAAAACTCATCGATAAAATCTCATTAATAATACTAAGAAGATAATTCTATTGCAAATGATAGTTCAACTAAGATTGAGCTTGAAAACGAAACTAAATTTTCATCCAGGTTTAATGAAAATTCTGACAATCAATAGAATTCTACAATTGAAAAGATATTTAACGAAATTCAAAACCTGTAAAGATTTTTATTAAATTTGGTAGTAAATTCTTTCAATTTATAGTTTTCAATTTTAAAAAAAATAACCCTAATTAATAAAGTTTATTGGGATAGGTTGGGAAAGATTCTGCCTTAGAGGAGTTTTCCCCCATATGGAAATTTCTCACCAACATTCAAATTTATCATATTTGATAATTGATAAGTATAAGAAACAGAAAAATCACAATTTTAATTGCCAATAACATATATTATAAAAATTAAAAAATAATAGATAATTTTTAAAAGGTTTATACTTATCCTTTGTCAAATTATTCTTTAAAAACTACTTAAATAAAAATGTTTAAATAATAAATAAATGTTGAGAGATGAGAGATATTAACTGAAAGGTAAATAAAAACTAGAGGTTAATTTCAATATATAGTACTTAATATATAATCATTATTACTACTATTATTAATTATGTTTGTTTAAACCTTTGATTAGTTGATTAGGTTTAGAATATTTAATGTCTACGGGCCTTACTTGACTACAGGCGGCCAGCCGTTAAGGTCCCTAACTGCCATTCGGGATTTATCCTGGGAGCATCTTCACTCCCTCCAGTAGTGCGGAGGTGCTAAAAATTCCCGTTTTTATTTTTTTCTGAGATCTGAGTTCAATTGACCTGAGAATATGAAGTAGTAGGAAAGTTAAGGGACCAGCTGAGATTAAGTGGTTAAGATCACATAGGTTTGATTGAGAATTTTAGAATTCTAAAGTAGATATCATAAAGAGCTTCGTTATCAATGCACATAACCTCACCAGCTTATCTTGTTTTTACTGTCACCACCTAAGAGTTGAAAACTAGGCTCTTCGGAGCTAGCAGCTAGCTTGATCCAAGGGGCCATGTCCCTCGCCTTCAACTCTATCAGTGCCCACTAATGTAGTTGCTCCAAAGTCCATCTTTAGTAGTAGTAATAATAGTAGTAATAATAAATTAATGTGATTATAATTTAAAAAATATTGAATGTTATCAATATTATATAATCAAATATACTTAATAAGATAATAATTGATATATAAACATTTAACAAAATTTTAAAATTACAATTATTATGAAATTGGCAAGAAACTCCAAAGGATACAGGAAACTACTTTTTGGAAAAAAAACTCCTCCCTTTGGGCAAATTTAACATTTTTGGGCAGTAAACTTCCTCACCAATATTTATATTCTAATCAATTAGAATAAGAAGCATATTTCTGTTTATAATCAAAGATTAGAACTAATTTCGATTAATTTACTAAGCAATTAAATATTTATCAGCGTGAAATTCGAATGATTAGGCAATTATAAATCTTATTAGGTAAAAATATTATTGTAATAGACTATTCAATCCTATTAAATGAATTCAATTTAAGATGTATAAGAATTTATTTTTTTATTAACTAAACTTAGAATTCTTTTTACTTATGCAGTTATCATAATTGAATATAAATTAATTGTTAATATAAAAAGATTAAGTTTATAAACCTTGCCAAGAACACTCGAATTATTTTAGTTTTTAATTGTAGGCAGAATAAATTTTAAACTAAGCATAAAAGAGATTTTAAGGCTTTCGTTTAAGTGTTTTAGAAAATAATCTAAGTTAAAAGAATAAAACGATCAAAGTAATAATAGGAATATTATATTTAATAAAATTTGATATATTTACTTGTTCCAAAAAGGAGTGAAAAAAATAGACCATGAAATTGATGCTATCAGCCTGATGAAACTGATGAATTAAGTCAAACTTTTGACACTCATACTTCTCAACCCCACTTAAAAAATGATGTTAGGTTTTTAGAAGAAAAATGAGGGGGGGAATTTTCCTGTTCTTCAAATTGCCAGAGGGATATTTCCTGCCCCATACATAAAATATGTAATTAAATTAAAATTTTTAAATCTCTATCATCAAAAATGAACTAATCTTGTTATTTATGCATATATTTACTCTCACGTATTAGTGAACATTCGATATGTTAATGACGGTCGCATAAATTAACTGATAAAATATTTAGTTTTAATAAGTTTTTTAATATTTAATTAAACATATAATAGTTGTAAACCTTGAAAATTATTTATTAATTAAATTGTCATATTTTGGGAAGAAAAATTAACTTGAGTGTAAATCTTTTTTTCTTCTTGTTTTGGCAAGTATAATAAATTTTAATTTTTGGGCAGGAATTTTCCCCTCAAAATGTATTGGACTCTGATAGTAGTGATGAGGAAGACAAAAATTATTAAGAAGAGGTTAGATTAATGCAGAAAGTTAAATCTCAAAATCCAATGGCCAAGTTAATAACTCTTGCTAAAATCAAGAGATAGATTAAAGGATACCTCAATTTATTAAATATTTTGGTTTTTAATTAGATTTATTCAATAATAGCTAAAAGTTCAAACCAGTTGATGAAAGATTAGTAATTCTTAATATTTAATAATATTTTAGGGCTCAGGGAAAAACAAGATAAAATGTTTACTAAAATATTAAAACTATTTATATTCATATAAAACCTTAATTACAAGATAAAACTTAATTTGGGTTTCTAAATGTCCTTATCAATGGATCATAGACTCTTATATTCTTATATAATTATACTTCAAGATAAATTTATTTATAAATTGAACAAGTTTAAAACACATATCAATTCATTTTTACAATTAAATATGTGATAGTACATATAATATTTAAGATTTATTGCTTCATTAGCCAAACCTCATTAAATTTATTTAGAAGAAAATTTTATGATCTTGGTCAGATGAAAATAATTTGTTTCGAAAAAAGTACTAATAAAACAATGAGAAGGAAAAATTAAATGCATTATCACATATTTTATTGCTTAGAAAAATTGATTTGTGTATTAAATTAGTTCATTTTTTATATAGTTTATATCTTTAAAAAAATGATATAAGAATATAAGAGCCCATTATTCATTGAAAAGGAAATTTAGAACCCATATTTATAGTTATATCAATTGATTAGAAGGTTTACATAAATTTTAATATTTTTTTAATTTGAGGAAAAATTTTAACTTGCCTCGTCTTGGGGCATTGGTTTTATTTTAGTAGGTGGCATACTTAACAAAAATTATTAAGATCAAAAATAGATTTAATAATTTTAAGGACTATAAGTTGATATGAAAAATGATCTATTCAAAAATCTTACACCTGAGAAAAAAGCTAAATAAAATCTTAAAAATAATCAAAGCCAAAATATTTAGTAAAAAAGTAGTGAAATCGACCATAAGTTATAATTTTTTTAGAAATAAAAATACAATATCATTTTATAATTTAAAAACTATCAAATTATTACTATAAACATTGTTTAATTTACAAACTTTGGGTTTAATGCACTTCCTGCTAAAAGAAACGTATTAAAAATGAATGTTTCAAAATAAATAATTAACTAATCAGTTAATTTTATAAAATTTTGTTAATATTTTTGAAATTTAGTAATTTATTGATTAACTTAAAAATAATTTAGAATTAGATTATTTTTCTCAATCTTAAATGTAGAGTAATTCTATATATGCTAATTTAAAAGAAATCGTTCCGTATAATACATTTATATTTTTTGGAACTAATATATTTGTTTTGCTTGATTTTTACATATAAACAAATCAGTTCAGAATAGCATGAATTAATCCAGAACTCGGTTTGATATAAAATAAAATATTCAGAGTAAATTTTAATTATAATTCTTAAATAATATAAAGTATGATGAAATAGTAATAAGAGATGATTTTTAAAATCCTCGATATGACTAAGATTCGTATTTAAATGAATTTGATTATGCATAAGAAAATTCATTAGCAGTTGTCAGAGACTCTATATAATCCTTGGAGGATTAATTTAATCGGAGATGATCAAACTTTATCATAATTACAACAGGTATGAAACATCAAAAACATTAAAGCTCTAAAATCTGATTCAATTTATTTCATAAAAATTAATTTCATAAATTTAGCTTTTTATCAATGATCATAAATATTTGCTAATGTAAAGATGGATTTAAACTAGAATTTTAACATATTATTGTAAATTCTTTTCTTGCATTTTATTAATTGATAATCTAAAACGCTTCCAACAACATTTTTATGAAGTTATTCCACTAACTAATTATTAAAATATAAATTAAAAATTTCTTATTTAAATACTAATTTATAAAATATTTATTCATTCATAAAATTTATAAAATAATATAAAAGTATGTGAAAATTTGGAGAAATAAAAAATGCAAATTTAAAAGGCAGATAGAGAAAGAGAGGGATTTTAATAAAATTATTATGGTAAATGCAGCATTTATTTTTGTGAATTTGGTTTTATGTTTTAGCTAATTTGTTATGTTATTCACAAGGTTCTAAGTCCTATTATTCTCTTCAGACAGATTAGACAGCAATTATTTAAACGAGCTTTCATAAATGAAGTCCTCATTCTGAATCAATAGAAGATTTTAGTCGTCATGTATTTCATCTGGGATTTGCTTAATCACACCTCCAGCGATTCTGGCAATGAAAATTGAAGAACTCTCACTAATTGCCTTGGTGAATGTTTTAGCAATCTTATCAACGTTGCAAGTGGCAATGATTTGAGTCAAAGCATCAGTGATCATTGTGTGAATGAGGAAAACCTTTGCGAGCTGGCTTGGATTCTAGATCTTGAGCAATCATTTGAGTGATTCGTGAATTCTTATCATTTCAGCAAGAAAAGCTTAAACTCCTAATAAAGTCGGAATGAGCTAATCGGAAATCGTTGAGTCAACTCCTCTTCTACTAAGTGAAATTCAATCCTTAGACTAAAGGAAATCGGCAAGGGTTATACAGAATGTGCAGTTTCATTACCGAAATATTTCAATCATCTCGTTTTTATCAATGATATGATTGAATGCAAGAATTGGGGTACTCATGGCGTTGTAGCAGTCTGATTCGAGACCTGGAGCAAATTGAACGCTAGTAGGGAACCAGTGATGATAGCAGTCAAATCATCACCATTGTTGATGGGTGGCATCACGTCTGGCCAACTTGCATGTTTTTAGTGCTATGATTTCAAAGCTGTGATGAGCAAAAGTGAATCTGTTTGCAATGAGTTCACGATAGTAAACAGAAACAAGTGCGAGGCTTCCGAGAAGTGCGATAAGATTAGCTAATGATTCCTACATTTTTATTTTATTAATCATAATATACTTGTGTAGATATATTCTAATTTTAATATTTTTTATAAATTTTAAAGCTATCTAATCTGGCACATCTGATCTAAATATAAATTTATTTTAACAACCATCTTATTCTAATTAAAATTATTCTTTTATTTATCATTGTGCATTAGCTGAAATTTTTTATTTAAAAAATTATAATATAATTCAAACTTAACTAACCTATAAAGTATGAATAAAATCTATATATAGAATATCATAATTCAAATTATTCAATATTAATTGAAAAATATAAAGCTACAAAAATTGTTAAAATTTTACTTTTTATCTACCTTGGGAGTTATTTCTTTAAAGATTAATAAGTTTTAATAAATAATAAATTTTAGCATTATATTTTTACAATTTATAATAAAAATATTGTAATTCAAATATTTGATTAAATAAGTATAATTTTTTTTCTTAATAAAATTTAACTTTTAACTTCAAAATATTTGAGTTAAAAGATAAATATTGAAATATTATTGAGATTTATTTTTAATTTACACTTAATTATAAATATTGAAAATTAAAAATTATGTTAATTATTGTAGTTAAACATTTGAATTTAGGATATTATATTAGTTACAGTTAACTTTATCAAAATCTAATCAATTTGGTACTTGATCGATAGATAAATTGGAGATTTGTTGGCATTTAAAATGGCAGTATTAAATTGTGTCAGTAAGATCGATATAATGTAATTTTTGAATATCAACCAAAAATTACAGGAAAATTTAGTTTGATCCAAGAATGCGATATGAAAGTACCGCCAATAAAAAAGTCCTTCTAATAATAAATTCATTATTTAACAAGTGTCATTTAATCTACATCTAGATAAATTTAAATTTCAAATGATTTTATTTAATTATTTCTTTAATTTCCCTGATAAGATTGAATTTGTACAATATTAATTTTAAAATGTAAAATTGATAATTAATATTTAGATTAAATATTTAAACTAAGTTCATTATTAATTTTAATTTAAAATTTTACTTTTCAATGTAATTTAATTCAAATTATGAATAAATATTATAATTATTAAAAGTACGAATATTTTAAATTAAACAACTTTAATAACTTATTAAAGTTAGACAAATCCATTTTATCCTAATAGTAAGTTATTTAAATAAAATAAAAATTCTATAAATATTTATTTGATTTATAAAGCAGCACTGCTTTGGTCTTTTGAAGGACACTAGGTTTTTGGTATAATAATAAAATGATTTAATCAAACTTATTGAGATAAGTCTATTGTACTCAATTTATTGCCAATGTTCTTAAATCTTTTAAATATTGTATTTTATAGTGGTTCTAAAATAAATATAGGATATGCTGATGATTTTTAATTATTAATCCATTTAAGTATTTTTATTTCTTTAAAGATATCAACTTATTAATTAAATTTTCAAGTAAAATCGCTGACAATTTTATTGCGAACAATTATTTGAATAAAACCCCAAAACCTCTGAAGTTGTTTAATTGAGTTTTTGATTGATTAGATTATACTATTAGTGCATACTTTATAAGTTTTTTAATAGGGTTTATGTGGGGGTTTAATGTTTAATTATGTATGAAGAAATAAATTTGAATTTGAAAAATTAAATTAAATTAAAAAAAAATAAATTTAGTGGAAGTTAACTGTATGGAAACCTAGACAATTAGTGTCTGATTTAATATGGAATTTTAAATTAACTGAACTTTGCTATTGGCAGTACTCTTTTTGTCGCATCCTTTAGCGAGATAAATTGAGTTTAATTTTGGAAACCAAATCAACTAAACAAGTCACTCAAAATTAAAATCGAAATATCTTGCTCTAAAATCTTTAATATTTTAATGGTTATTAAGCATAAATATGATATAATATATAAAATTTATAATCCCAGCTTGAATATATCAATTTTATCAGAATATATTGCAAAAGTTTATCGAAATTTGCGATTAAAAAAAAAAACATAATTATTAATTTTTAAATTAATTTTTCAGATAATTAATTGAGTTGCAAGATATCATGTAAAATTTATTAAAAGAACTCAGAATAATTATATTCAATATAATTAATGGTAAATTTTATTTTACATGGAACTTTGATTTCAATTAATTACCTAAGATTTGTATTCAAATATAAAATAATTAAAATAATATTTTTTGTAAAATCACAAATATCGTAATAATTTTGCAAAATATTATGATAAAATTTATATATTCAAGCTGGCAGTATAAATGTTTTTATTATATCAAAGTTAGATCTTAAAAAATACCATTTACCTAATAATAGAGATTTATGAAAGGATGATATACTGATAAAAACTCAGAAGTTAAAATATTTCCCCCTTCATATTATTAATCACAGTTAAATATTATTTAATTAAAAATATAATAAGATTATAAAAAAGGTTTAAGGAAGTAATTGATAATATTGTAAAAAGGAATCACAATATTTAATTTAAATTTATTAATGATAGACTAGTTATTACTAAATAAAGTTGATTTTGTTTAATTAATAATTTTAGCAAATAATATTTATAAAAATTTAATAATTCAGAATTAATTAAACTAGGATTCAAAAATAATCAATAAATTTCTATAAATTGATAATTTTAAAATATCACCTTTTAATTAAAAAAATTTAAGAATTAAATTAAAACCTATAATATCAATGAATTAAAAAATGTAAAATTTTATTTACCATTGAATTACTTTGTATTTCTTAATTTATTATATATTAATAACGATTTTACTAAATGCGATCTAATAATCTGAATTTATCTTAACAATGGGAATCTACTGCATCTGGTATTTTTATATTTTATGCAAATAAAAGTCTCTTATCTTTATTGAATAGATGTAAATCATGTTCATAAACCTGTGACTTTCATGAAAAAATTTAAAACAATTGATATGTACGGGCAGCCCTTTAGATTAACTTTTAAAGGTCAAAAGTAATGACATATTTTTTCTAATTTCTTTATACAATATTTGATTAATATTTCAATCAGGACCTTCAAAACAAAAATTTAATTAAATTTATAAGATTAAATCGGAGCATTTGTGACAGCAATCATTTTAATGTCTGTAATTAGTTTCCTTGCTTATAAACTTAACATATTATTTGGTAATTTTTTAAGTTATGACATAATTTTTAATTTATTAGGTCGAAGTGATAATAAAACTTCAAGATTTGTAATAAATGAAGCCTCTATTGATAACCCAGAAATGATAGATGTTTAGTAAGATAAAATTTGATATATACTATTGTAGTAAACTTGGATTTGATATTGCTTTTGGAGGGTATGAAGATATAGATCCAAAATACGGAGCTGTTAAAGTTGTTAAAACTACAAAAATTAGATAATACAATGAAGTCTCTGGGTAGTTTGGTAAGTTTTATGCCTAAAATTTTACTCTTTATTAGATCAAATTTTTACAACGCAAGACGTTGAACTAGTAAAGTGTAAATACTCAGATTTCAACTATCCTCGAAAAAATGAATCAGCTTACCAAGATGTTTCGATTTTGTTGTGTATTAAAGATAAATCTTTCTTGAGAATTGGTGGGGCATGGACTACTAACAGATTAGAGTATCTCGATATTATATAAGTATAATAAAAATATTTGCTTGCAGCCATGTCAAAATACAACTATAGTTTAAATGTTTAAGTAAAAGAGTTATATTAATGTTTATTTTACTTCAAAGAAATGTGCTTCAAAAAAACAATAAGATCAAATAATATTATTCTTTAAAGATGAGTTCTTCAGCATGGTTTAAAATAAAATAATAAAATTTTATTTGGTAGACTTCCAGTTAAGATTCGTGAATCAGTATTTTGATTTTGCAGACATGAAAAATCCAGTTAAGAGCTTTATTGAAGACCGTTACTTTATTCCCGTTATTCCAGATTAACAAAAAGGCATGGATATATTCATAAAGAAAGCCCAAGGCAAACTTTACGATAATTTTATTCCATTTGTTCCACAATATTTGTTAGAGAGACTTAAAATTGTTTCATTATAAAGGTAAGGTAGGGAAATGTAAAATAATCTTAGTCTAAAAAAAGAGGACTCTTAAAATACAATATAAATAAAAGGTATTTTTTAATAAAAATGCAAATTTCATAAGAACTGAAGTTTGCTTTAGTTGATAATTTCAGAATGTATACAGCTAGATTAGACTATTATGGCAAATGTTTAGCTAAATTTACTTTAAGGATGGATCTCGAGTCTGACCTTTATACCAGATAAGTTTACACAATTTCAGACATGCTCTCTGATTTAGGAGGTATATATAGTTCATTATTTGCACTTGGAGCAATTCTCACTTTTTATTATTATAGTTAATTCTAGTTGGAGTTCTTAGTGAGAATCAGTTCTATTATAAGTTAATTAAAGAAGTATATCAAGCAAGGCCTTCAAAAACAACAAATATTTCTTAAGATACTAAAAATCAAGTTTAAGGGAATCTAAATAATCCTTCTTAATCACGATCTAAGAATACAAGAACAACATTTGCTAAAAAATTAAGAAACACATCTCTTAAGTCAGTTGCTGAAGATAGTTAGGGAGATAATGATAACTTTTTTTAAAGCATATAACTAAACAGAAATATTGAAAAATGCTATAAAAAAGTGGTCTCTATAAACCCTAATCAAAGCATAATAAACGATTCCAAAGCTCAAACAAAAAAGAATATATTCTTTCCACAGAGATAAGATGAATTAATATACTATATTTAGCATATTTTTATTTGAAACCATGGTAGATAATACTTTAGATTAAACTGAAAATAGGTTAATGGAGTCTCCTATCAAGCTTTTTCTAGATAAAAACAATTAATCTTTATTAGGCAGTTAAAATAAACAAAGCAGCTCATTGATTGAAAATTTATTCTAGGAAATAAATAACCGTATTAATTTCAAGTTTAGTTTCAAAGAAATTCTTAGGACATCATTTACATACATCAGTAAGAAAACACTAGATGAAAAAAGAAATGAAGATAAGTATCGAAAAATATTCTTATTTAAAAAAGGTGTTAAGAAAATTAACAACGAGTTTGATGCCATAAGTTTGATGAAACTTATGAAATAAGTAAAACTTCTAACCTCTATCATTTTGAATCCAACATAAAAAATTCTATTAGGGTTTTCTAAGAAAAATGTATTAGATTCTGAAAACAGCTAAAATGAATCAGAAGAAGATGATGTAAAAATAGTAAAAAGGCTTAAGTCTGAAAACAATTTTATAAAACTAATGGCACTCATTAAGGTTAAAAAGAATCTGTCAGAGTACTTTCACTCGGAAATATATTTTTTTATTTGGATAGGAAGTTTAAAGCTGTTGATGAAAGATTATCGTAGGAATACATTTGATTTGAAAAATAAATTAAATTTAAATAAATAATAATTAAAATTCGTGGCAGTTAACTTTCTGGAAATCTTTACAATATGGTACTTGTTCGATAGAGAATTCAAAATCAGCTAGACTTTACTATTGATGAAACCCACTATCGCATCCCTGAAGCGAGATAAATCGACTTTAATTTCGGGTGATTTGTTTAGTTGAATTTAATGCCAAAATTAAAGTCGTGTTATCTCGCTTAATGGATGCGATAGTGGGTATCACCAATAGTAAAGTCCAGCTGATTTTGAATTCTCTATTAAACAAGTACCATATTATATAGGTTTCCAGAAAGTTAACTGCCACTAATTTTAATTATTACAATATTAGATTTAAATATTAGCAGCAACTTTCGTAACCTTTATAAAACTGCCGACGATTGAGAAAATGATCAAATAAAGTTATTAAATAAACAATATGCTTATGAGAATGAAAGTATTGTTCTAACCGAGATACCCCTCCCCAACCTTAACCGAGACACCCCTCCCCATACCCCCCTCCCACCCCTACCTATTATAAAATTTATTTATATAATATAATAATTTATAAAATCTTTAAAAATGAGAAATTTCAAAATTATTGATTGAATAATTATTTTTATTTATAATAAAAGTTTAATAATTTTAAATATATTTAAAATAATAATAATGATTAATTTTTAAAATTCTCATTTATAAAAGATTTTATAAATTATTATATTATTAAATTTTAAAATTGCTAGGGTGTGGGGAGGGGGTAAGGGGAGGGGTATCTTGGTTAGAACAAACAATAACCAGTATCAATACGTGCAATACAACAATTACTAACACCTCCTTCAACATCAACAATTAGAGTATTAACACTAACCTCTAAACCATTTGAGTAAGGAACATCAACTTAATACATCAGAAAAATTCTAACTGCCACGAAGTTGGTGTAGCTGTAGTTCAAAGCAGAAGTAGAAATTACCTTAATTTTGTGTTTTATCAATATTATTTAATTAAATTTAATTTATTTTCCCAAATCAAATGTATTCCTAAAATAATTAACGGTATCTTAACCAAAAATAATCATGGAGATTAACAATACACTCTTAAGTCTCATAACTAAGCAGACCTTCTCGAGTCTAAAGATAGAAAGACCCCATTTGTTATAAAAAGCTCTGATGTCCCTTAAATTTCTAAAAATAAAGGCTTATTTGACAAACTTACATTTGGAGAATAAATATTTAATGAGACTTCAGGGAAAAATGCTTCAGATTAAAATTAATTCAGATTTTCAGACCCTTAATAAAATAGGAAAAATAAATAAATTCAAAATACTTAATCTAACTAATATGAAACTAATTATTATGGGGCTATCACGACATAAGATGATATCATTCGTTAAAATTTTATTGCTAAATCTTAGCTAAGAAATAATTAGGCAAGTAAAGTAACTCGAAAACTTTAGTCACAAAACATAAATGAAGAGTTTTTTAATGAAAGCGACAGTAACACCATAAGATATCCGTTATTTAATAAAAATGCAAATTTGTTAAGCTATGGCCATAAAGATAGTGATTCAAAACTATAGAGTGAATCTCCATATTTGTCAAATCAAAATTAAGAATATAATTCAAATTCAAATTTACAAATGACTGAAGAACAGTTGAATGAAGAGATTATTCAAAGAGAATTTGCTTATTTAGAACAATCTCAGGGAATTGAACCTTAAATAGAAATTTAAAGTGCTTTATTTAAAGATAACTTGAAAAACATAATGAAACAGAGAAGTAGTTTTAGTAAGGTCAGAAATTCATCATAGAATAACAATAATATTAGCCCAGAGTAGTATCCTAAAGGAGCTTAATCTTAAATTCCAAAAAATAATGTTACAAAAATGTCTTTAATAATAAAGTCTCAGGATAGTTTCAGCTAAGATTTACAGATAAATGAATAAGAAAATTTAGATTTAAAATTTTAACAATGAACGAGTATAATTTGCTTTTGAAAATTAAGCACAATTAAAGAATATTAAAATAATTTCAATTGAGTGGTAGTAAATTTTTCTAAAATAAGACTATATTGTAAAAAGTCAATTTCCTTATCTTAAATTAACTTTAACAGATCAGTATTTAGTTTTTAATTCTTCAATAAAATTAATGATTGATTAATGAGTTTACTTGGCTAAAGATAAAATGAGAATTATTAAAAATGTTTCTAGCAAACCGTATTTTTCTTAATCTGAAAATGGCCTGGGAATTATTGCCAAATAATCTAAATAGTTAAACTTGATGATTAAAATTCGAACATTCCTCTTTTACCAATCTCTCAGCTTTTGAGTATGCAGTCATTGTATTAGCTTTAGTATCTCAGAAAGTCTGAGAAATCGTTTATATTATTTGCCAACGTATTCTTGATTTTAAATGTAAATTAACCCTCTTTTACTACCTATCATTAAAAAGCTAAACTTATGACAGATAGCTCATCAATTGCGAAGTAACTTATAATTATAAGATTACTTAAAAAGTAGGGCTTTGAAATTTAACTTCGTCCCTCTTTAGTTAGATTTATAAAAAAATTACCATTTCCCTTTAAAAGGCTTAGGGATGATATAAGTTTGGTAGCAATATATGAATTTATTCTATATTTAACCAAAATTATTTTTAATGATTTTAATTTATTTTTCCTTTATATCAATTTAGTTTGAAGAACGCTAAAAAGCTTTACTTATTTTTAGACATTACCTTCAGGGTCAAAATATCAATTCAAATAATAAATTTTAAATAGAATTATTTGAATTTTAATCCTTAATATTTTATTTAAAGTAAATATTATTTCAAAAATAAATCATAATTCAATATAAAATTTTATAAAGTACTTCTCAAGATTTTTTTTGAAATATTTAAACTTTCAATTTAATATTTATTTGAATTTTTTATAAATAAACTATGTTTTAGTAGTAAGAAAATTATTTTTTTTCTGTCTTATATAAGAGTATCGGAATCGAAGAAATATAGACATTTTTTATTAGTAAAAGTTAAAAGAACTCAGTGATGATAATTTCTGAATGAATAAAATTAGTTTTCCTCATTATAAACATAATTATTATTATTATTATTATTATTATTATTATTATTATTATTATTATTATTATTATAATGGTATAAGTTTAAATTCAATATTAGAAAGTTGTTTTAGCTTCGAAAGAAGATTAAGATGAAATAAATAGCTAATTAAGTGGAATATCAATTCCAAAAAATATTTAATGATAAAAAAAATTGAAATATTTTATAATTAATTGATTAATTTCAGAATTATTTAATAGTTTTACTTCATTTAATAAAAATCGCATCTATCATTAATAAAATTATTTTTTAATATAAGGTTTAATGGAATAATAAAAATTAATAAAAGTTGATTTGGGTATGGGGAAGTATCCTCCTTACTGTATTGTTTATTTTTTAATTTTAATATAATTTTCATATATAATTTATAGAAAAATTATTTAGATTATAATTTTTGAAGTTTTAATCTATCAAATCATCTTCTCTGAATTAGTATAGAGATCATTTTTTACTTTTTAATAAAATATATATTGGAGGTGGGAGAAGGTTTGACGGGGAATTTCAGCTAGAACTGATATAATGAACCCTTTATATTTATTAAGGACACTTAAAACAATTTTTTATATCTTGATAGAAAACACCAAAATACAAATAGATTTCATAAATATAGAAACCTGGCCAGACATTTGTTATTAAAGTAATATTGGCTGTCATTTATTCAAAAAGTTATATGTCATTAAATAATTAATTAATAAGTACCCTTATCAAAATATTAGTCATTAAAGAGATTAACCATGATTTTATTTAATTTTAAATAGTAAAATGAGAATTTTATATTCTTGAATATGAGATGCACTGGCTAAAGATTAGTGTATTTAATCTGTTTTTATGAATTAAATTAAAAAAAAACATATATTTTCTAACTTAACTCCAATAAGACCTCTTTTCCTACAAATTATTTACTAAAAACATCTAATTAAAGGATTTTGGGATTTTAATTAAATAAAATTATAGTTCAATAATAATTTGATTTATTCACTTTATTTTTTAAATTTTTGAAGTACGATTCAAATAATAAAGTATAAACCCTTTATCATATAAAACTTAAAACCCGTAATTTTACTCCCAGCTTTGACTAATTACCTCAATTGAGAATGAATTCCTACATGTAATCTAGGAACTTATAAAAAATAATTTTTAGGGGTTTTAAATGTATTAGATATACAGCTTTTATCATATATATTTATAATATTTGACAAGTTAAGGAAGCTTAAAAGTAAAATATTTTCAACAAACATTTACAAATTTATTGATGAGCAAAGAATCAATGAATGTCTAAGAAAGATTGCCTATTCAATCATAATTAAGCCAAGAAAAAAAATTTTAATAACTAGAGGAACAATCAAACAACATAGAATAAAGGTAATTTTGAGAGAGCGACATAATTTTGAGTTTGTTTTTGAATGAAATTTTTTAAAAGAAAATTAAGAAAATAATTTAAATTACGAATATTTAAATTATAAAAATATGCTATATAACAATTAAAACCCTACTAAATTTATATAATTTACTAACTTTATCAAAAAAACGAAAAAGGGGTTTTGGGAGTTCTAATTTAAGTAGTACAAATTATAAAATCCATAATTCAATTTAAAATTTAATAAAAACTAAAGATAAGTTTAGCAAATAAATATAAAAATTAAAATATTTTTAAATTATAATTTTTCTTCTTAATTTAATTACAAATACTAGAGAAATGAAATAAATAGAAATTTAAAACTCATAATTTTAAAAAGAAATTAAGGAAAAAATACAATTAAGCTTTTTAAGGTCTAAAATAAGATAGAGATTAAAAATATTTATTGAATTAATATGTTTTTATTAATTAAAATTTAATTTTATATATGAAGAGTAAATTTGTAAATTATTTCTCTAAAAGATTTAAATGTAATATAATGAAGTAAATATATAATAACTTTAATAATCTATCAATTATGTAGTTTATAGTCCAAATAAACTCTGTTAGTTTAAAAGTATAAATATATTCGCAACGCGATATTGCTTAATTATTATAAATTCTATAAATAAATAAATAATTCTTCTTATTAATTAAAATGAAGAAAAGTAAAAGATTTCTTAACAATCTACGAGCATTAGATCTCTACGGATAAAATTTTGAATTCACTTTCAAAGGTCAAAAGTAGGATCTGATTATAATCATAATTTCTATAGGACCTTTAAAACTACTTTTTTAAGATTTTTGTAAATTAAAATACTAATAAATAGTTATAATAATTAATATTAAAATTATACTTTTGGTGCTATAGTAACTATGTTTGTTATGGGAGTTATCATGAGTTTCCTAATTCTTAAATTACAAATTCTCTTTAGTAAGAAGTTTTTCAAATTTAATTTGATAGCTCTTATATAATATATATCTAGTATATAATTGAAATTTTCTTTAATTAATATATAATCTCTTTATTATAGATAGAGGTGATAATAAAATAGAGATACTAACACTTAATTTAATAAAATAAAGAATTTAAAATTTAATAAAATCTAAAATTAGTAATTTAATTTTGTAAAATATTTTCATAAATGCCGCTTAAGTAGATAACCCTGAAATGATAGAAATTTTGTAATTCTATAAAATTATATGTATATTTATTTTATTTAGCAAACTTGGTTTTGATATAGCGTTTGGTACATAATAGGAAATAGACCCTAAAGTAGCTAAAATAGTTGTTTCGCATCTTCAAAAGTATAAAGTTAAAAATAATCTGACTGGGGGATTAGGTAAACATTGATTCATTATTTTTCCAAAACCAATGCCATTAATTATATAAAAGAAAAGAATAAATTATTTTCAGTTTTATAAACTAATTTACTGAGTATTTTTTAGATGACGTTTTTACTATTGTTATAAAACTTCTTTAGTTGGGTTTTTATTTTTGTTTATAATGTTATTTTGCGATAGTAGAGAACTCGAATAAGTACAATGCAAAGATATTTATTTCAATTACACAAACAAAAATAAGATTACAATTTATATTCTATATTGTAGAACTTATTATTATTGTTTAAGAATTAAAATGAGACTGGCTATGGGGATGTATATAATTTGCGATGCATAAAAGATAAGCAAAATTTAACTGTTGGAGGATCTTGGGGCACTAATAAACTAGATTTAATTGATATTTGCCTACAACCTTGCCAAAAAGATTGATTAAATTTAATTATTTTTAACAAAAATGAAAATAATTTAAAAGTTATAAAAAAAATATTTTTGTAATATTTAAAACCCCTTAATTAAATATTTTAATAATTTTATTTATAAGGTATAGTTAATTTTAACAGAAATTAGTCCAATTTGTAAAATGAAATATATATATATATTAGGGACCTATATATGACGAAAAATATTTTGATAACTTCTTAAGCTTAACTAATAGATTTTTTTAAATCTTAATATTTATTATAAGCGTACCTTTGTAAAATATATCTGCTTCCATACTCTTAGTATTTTTAATTATGATTAGAACATGATAAAATAATATAACTTACTCTATAATAGAGTAGTCAAGAAGTTGAAAAATAAAAAAAGTAAAATATTGATGTTCAAACCGAGATACCCCCCCATCTCCAAAAATATATTATTTTTTTAAATAAAAATTGATTGGGGGTCAGGACTGGAGGACTATTGAAGCATGAAAAAAAATTTTGGGAATCACATATACGAAAACATTTCAGTCGGCCCCCGATTGCGTACATTTTGAAGTAAAAAATTTCACAAACTGACCCTAATAGATTTTAGGAAAAAAAAAGATAGAAAAATTTCTATTAAAAAAATGAATATCTATCCCCATCTTTAAGGTGATACCTATTTTATAGAAAATTGATAGTAAGTATTAATCATTACCTTAAGTTAAGAATGTGTAATATATTAGAAATCTCAAATTAAATTTTAATCTCTTTTATTTAATTTCTCTAATTCACTAAAAAAATGATCTTACTACTCTTTCGAATTATATTGAGTGAAGATGATTTGAGATATTTAAACTTTTGATAATAATTTTTTAAAGATATATTTTTCTTATAAAAAAATAGGTCGACAAGATTGATAAAATTACATAAATCAATAATTAATATTAATCTCAATTTTATACCACCAAATTTGTCAAGAAATGAAATAGATTGAGGCCTCCAGTATTACAAATTTTATATGAAACATAATATTTTAAAGGGTGGGGAGAGAGTAGGAGTATATAGCTTATAACATATATAAGGATTAAATTGGAAAATGCCAATAATATTCAAAATTATTTTTAATGAAGATATGCTTCAAAGACAATAGCTGACAAATGTTTAAGTTATATAAACCATTATTCGTTAATATATATATATACTTACTAAAACTTTCTTTACTCAATTAATTTTAATTGGGCTTTAAATATTTATTTCAAATAAAATGAAAAAATGTATTATATAAAGAATGTGGGGTTTTTATTGTGCTAATCAATCCTACATTTAAAATTATCTAACAAACGTAATTTATCATCTTTAAATAATGTTTAACTTTTAGTTTGATGCATTCTATAATAAATTAAAGATTAAATTATAACTTATATATATTTAAATAAGGTATACAATAAATGATTATTTTATAGTTGCGCTTTGTGAACCATTTTATAGATTTCTCAGACATGGATTACCCAATTAAAGAATTATTGGAGGATAAGTATTTCTTGCCAATTTAATCTTTCCAACAGAAATCAATGAATATTTTTGTAAAACAATCCTAAGCTTACTTTGATGATAGTCTGCTTTCTATTTTTTCTCCAGCTAAGACAGTCAAATATTCTTAAGTTTTTTTTTTAAAATTATATTTTTATTCATTTATCCTTTTCATTTATAAAAAAAATTATACAGTTTCTAACGTTCATCAATATACAGCCAATGTTGACTATTAAGGGTCTTGTTATATTAAAATATCAGTTAGAATTTAAATAATATAATATAATTTTAATTGATTATGAGAAGGATGAATCAAAAAGAGAAGTCTATTCTTTTACTGATTTACTATCAAATATGGGAGGAATTTTCAGTGCAATATTTGGCTTTGGAGCAGTTATTTAATAATTATATTTTTTTATATATTTTAAGTCTTTGTGAAGTTGATAAGTGAGAATATCTTCTATTAGCAAATAATTAAAGATTTATACCAAACAAATCCATCTAGATCGAAAAAATCATTCTCACTATCAGAAAGGAAATAAAAATAATAACTAGCTACACATGTTTTATATTTAATATATAAATTTATTTATTAATGATAGTGAAAAAGGAATGCTGTAAAGTAGTAATATTTCCAGATCATAAACTTTCAATGATTTTTATGATCCTTATTAATAAACAAGCAATTAAACTGTCTCATTTTTTGAAATTTAAACAAAATTAAGATTTATTGAATTCTTTGTTTTTAAATTATCATTTGATGAAAGCCAATATAGGAAGACAAATGAATAAAGTGAATAAAATATATGCGATACCTAAACATAAAGCTAAAAAAGTATAGTCTAACGGATTCTTTAATTAAATTTATATAAGAATGTTTGAATACTTAACATTTATAAATTCAATTTTTAACAATAAATTAAAATTCTTTAGGAAATATTGATTAGAGTGAATTTGAAGTTTAGCTTTTGTGATTTATGCAAGGCATGCTTAAAAAGTAAAAAAGAAGGCTATTTAAAGAAAATGAAGAGAGATAAAAATAATAGAAACAACTATTTACTTAAATGAATATAATAAATGTGAATGCATAATTAAGTAACTATTTATTTCATAAGGGAGTGGAAAAAATAAACAAGGAATTTGATGTGATAAGCTTAATGAAGTTAATGAAATAATTCAAGCTCTTAACTAAAATATTGTTAAATCCTACTTAGCGCATTTTATTAGGATTCCAAAAGAGAAATGTATTAGATTCAGAGAGTAGTTCCAACGACTCGGAAGACGATGAAATCGAGCTGACAAGAAAAATCAGATCTGATAATAAATTTGTAACTCTAATGAGTCTTGGAAAACTAAAAAAGCATATAGATACTTACTTCTTAAATTGCTTAAACTAAAAAACTTTAATTATTTCATTTAAACCATACAATCACATACAATTTTTTATTAGACACTATAATTGCCGAAACTTCGATTAATTTGACTAGAAAATTATCAACGGAGTAATAGCATAATAATAACACTAAAGATAACCAAGTCAAGCAAGATAGTTCGTAAATCAGTTAATAGCATAAAATTAACAAAGCCAGGATCGTGGACTTCTAGATAAAATGACAAACAATATGTTTCAAATATAGAGTTAGAAACTTCCTAATGCTTTTAAATTTGCTGTATAAAATGATTATATATAATCAAAAAATATAATACTAAGGGAAATGTCTATAAAGCTTATTCAGAAGACAAATAGGAAATCAAACATTAAAAAAGAGATAAATACAGAAATTATGACAGTATTGATTTCACATAGAATCATTAATTCTCTCAAAAATAAATTCACAGAAGGGATGGAAATAATTCTTTGAATATTCAGCAGATTAACCTTGATATCAACTTACCAAAGAGTAATTATAACTTAAATAGGGAACCTATCAAGAATAGTTTATATATATATATATATATTAGGTAATTTTTATTGTAATTTATTTATAGTAAACAGAAGGCATCTAAAAATCCTTAAAATTCATATAGTTAATTTCAATTTATTTTATTCAAATCGTACTCCTCGTGAGAAAATCAACGAATAGCTAAAAATATAATAAACAGATGAAACTTAATTCACTAAGAGAAATTATCTTAGAGAGTCCTAGATCCCCTCTCAAAAAAGAATTACAAAGGTCTTATTAATTCATTTATTTATTAATATTTTAGGATACTAAGAAATCAAATGTGAATAATTAAACATTCAACTTATACTCTGAATCTCGGCATCTATATTTACATTAATATTCCACATTGTTTATACTATTTTATCGTAGTCGAGAAAAGTAAAGTAATAATAAAGTTAAAGAAATAAATGATAGTAGATTTGAAAAATTTCCTCAAAATAAAAACACCATTGAACATATTCAACAATTTTGGGATGAGAAAAATTAGAAACTTAATATGAATATACTTTTAAGCAATAAGAATAAATCTAACATTTGAACTTAATTTACTGATTATTTTTGATTTAATAATTTGAATTTGAATTACTTCAACATATTAAACATATATTTTTAAAAGAGGAATAAAGAGTAGATTTAAGTAATACAAAATAAAATAATTAAAGAGTAAAGGTTGAGAAATAATTTAATATATGCTTTACAGTAAGAATCTGATTTATAGATTGATGAATTTTGTTAATATATCTTAAATTTATTTGATTTTGAATTTTCAATTAAAACATATTTATTTATAATTAGCGGTTATTTAATTGTAAAAAATCAAAATAATGCACATTAATAAAAACCTGAATTTGTTGACATTTATTATTGCTATTAATTTATGGAATCAAATTATATATAATTCAAACTATACTATCAACAGCAATAATAGATTATATAAGTGCATAGAATTGAATTTTAATAATCTCATTAATGATAATTTAGAATATAAAAGTACCTCAAATATTAATAATTGATTTCATAGAATAACTGTAATAATATTAGATATTGAAAAGAGGAATATATATAATAATTTCATTCAATTAAACTTTAATTTATGTTCCCTAATTTATTGTATATATTTTATAATAAGATTATATTTATATAATAATAATTTATTTATAACCCTAATCATAATTTTTTACTAACAGTAACTTTTATTTAATTTTTATAAAAAAATTAATTAATTAAATAACTTAAAATAAAATAAAACAGTATTGAGTTTATGAAATTGAGCACTAAAACCCTAAAATTCCAGAAAAAATTATAAATAAAATTATTCTATTAACAATGAAGATAATTTTAATTATTTGCAGCTTTTGTAAATAAATGCTAATAATTTTCTACAATTCTTTAATCAAGTATATCGATTGGTATTTTAAATATATAAAAATATAAAGCAAATATAAAATAAGATAATTATTAAAACGATTAATCATTAAGAAAATTAAAAAGATTACTTTAAGGGGTTTTGGGGTTTGACTGTGAGTTAAAATATCTCTACATAACTTAGCAAAAAGACATCACCACTTCAATTTTATAGTAAGGTCTAATGATTATATTAAGTAAAGATAAGGGTTTCAACATTTATTTATAGGGAAAGACTTTGGAAAAAAATTGCTTAAACGTTTCAAAAGCTTCGACAAAAATTAATTAAATTTATTAAACATGTAAATGAAAATTATAATATATTTGTAGACATGTATGGCTAACCCTTTTAATTTACCTTTAAAGGAGAAAAGTAATATATTGAAGCAATTTTAAACCAACGATAGAAAGTTCAAAACTAAATTTCAATAATTGTAACTTTAAATTTTATAATTTGGAGCATTTATGACAACTATCATATTTTTAACCATCATCAGCTATGTCATAGTTAAACTTGAGACACTTTTTAGTAAGATTCATAAAAATATTTCTGTTAAAATATTTGAGTATTAAAAAGTTTCATAGATAAAAAAGATAACAAAACTGCACGATTTGTAATAAATGAAGCTTAACTAGATGACCCAAGAATTTCTGATGTTTTGTATGTTTAAAACTTATAAATGATATTAAAAACCCCAAAACCCCTAAATGAAGTTTATAAGTGCTTTAATTTGTAGGGAATTTGTTAGGGGTTGGGGTTATTAATAGGTTTTAATGTGAATTTTTTAGTAAATGTATTTAATTTAATCACTAGTCTAATGAACAGAAAGATTATCAACAAATATTATAATATCTTATTCAGCGTACTTCTAACTCATCTGTTCTAAGAATTTGATATACTGCTCTGTCTTGATAGAGCGAGGATTAATGCATAAGTTTCCAAACCAGCATCCTCGCTTATTCCTCCAAAAATTGCCATTGTTTATACCTAGTCTTATACTTCTATATTACTAAGCCTCTTATACCAAGACTTCTAGATGAAAGTGTTGAAGGTAAACACAGCCTCGTCAGCATGAATAAACTTAATATTACTCTATTAGGCTATCTTCATTTAATTATAAATATAATTTAGGTTATTGTTTTAAAATGGCAGAGTGAAATCTATCACTCTCTTGATACGATTCAAACTTTTGTAAGTGATACCATTTCGGTTATAAATGTTTGCAACAGACTATGCAGAGATCTTCAACTCAGGGAACGGGCGGTGAAACATAGTAGCTTGTTGGACCCAATACTTCAAAGTTATTTCATTAATAAGATAGTCAATATGCTTCTATTGAAACTTTGACTTCCTCTAATACTTAGAATTCAGTTGTTATTGCTTTATTTATACTGCTATTAGGCAGTGGGGGTGAACAATTGATGGACTTCGCTTTAAAAGTAGTGCAATTGTCTTATTATTGAGACTGGTTTAACTTATTCACTGTATTTATCACATCCATAACTCAGTTTAAAGACTATATCTATATACTCTTCATCATAAATATACCCCAAAAGCTTGCTATTTTGTCTCCTATTTAATAAATAATCCCAACCCCAAACAAATTCCTACAAATCAAAGCACTATAAAACTCATAAAGGGGTTTTGGGGTTTTTATTGTAGTTCGATGGGGTTCGATGCTGCATTTGGAGCTTATAATTTAAAATTTATACTAATTCATAATATAAAGATAATATTTTGACATTGATCCTAAATATGGGAGTGTAGTTGCGACTCATACGACTAAGACAAGATCATAAAATTCAACAACTGGTTTAATAGGTATGAAACATTTAAAATTAGGAATTATTAGCTAAAATTTTTTTAAAAATTGCAAAATTAATTTAAATATATGATGTAGATGAAAAATTTGAGAATAGGGACTTAGAATTGATAAAATGCTAGGATAAGTATTTTTAATACTCTCGCAAGGATGACTCTGTTTATAAAGACATTTTTGATTTCTTCTGCATCAAAGATAAATCTACTTTAAGATTAGGCGGAACATGGACAGCAAATAGATTTGAATATTTGGAAGTTTTATTTTATATTTTATTTTCATTATTTATTGATACCTTGTCGGAATACCACTACTAAACATATAATAAAGTTATTAATTTTTAATTTTACTTTTTATTAATTTAACAATGTTGTTTGTGCAACTCAATAACAACAATTAATATATTTATTTTATAGTATAAAAGTATTAATTTAAATAAGTAGACTATTTTAATGAAGTAGACTTCTAATTTAGATTCGTGAACCAATATTTTGATTTCGATGATTTTGATAACCCAATTAAGCAATAAATTTATTACAAAATTATTTAATTAAATACATCGATGACAGATATTATATACCAATCGAACCAGCAATTCAAAAATCTATTGAATTATTTATTAAGAGATCTAAGACGAAACAAAATGATAATTATATCCCTTTCAGTCCACAAGTCGATTAAATTTATATTTTAGAATTTTATATCTTTATTAGGAGTTTGCATCAGTTGAAAATATTCAACCATTCACTGCAAAAAGTGATTATGGAGGGAGAGAATGCTTTGCAAGAATATTTTCAAAATTACTTTATTAATTTTATGCAAGAGTTGCTTTGGGTATTGATCTGTAATACGATATATATTCAAGATAAGTTTACACATTTGCGGATTTATTGTCAGATATGGGAGGCATTTATAGTTCGCTCTTTGCATTTGGTGCTCTGATAGTTGGACTATTTACAAAGTGTTAATATATTGAGGAAATTAATATTAATAAAAATAAATTAAATTAGAAAGTTTTTTCTCTAATCTTAAATTGTTTATAATATTCTACTGTCTTACTTCATACATCTCGAGAGGTAAAATGAGGAGTAATTTTGGAAGATTTTTTCACTTGATATTGATAAAAAAGATTAAACAATGGCATTCTATTAGAAATGAAATTTAAAAGTACAAATAGAAAATTTTTTAATATTTTGTTTACAAATAGAATAAAGTTTTTGGCAAAATTAAAGGATCTTATTTAAAATTATATCTATATAATTATTTAATTTAAAAATAATTGATAAATATTTAGTGAAAACCTTTTTTATTATCAAATTATCAAAGATCTTTACTAAGTGAGGCCCAGAAAAGATTAGTTATATATTTATTTTCTTAATATTTAGATTGGTAAAATAAAAACAACAGTAAGAATGGTGAGAGACCTAAAAATTATATATTTTATTATAAATTAAAGTTTTTTCAATTCTAAGCCACTAGAAAATTTAACATCATAAAAATCATTAATCCAAGCTACTGTAAAAAACTCATCAATCAAATCTCAATAATTATGCTAAGAAAATAATTCCATTGCAAATGATAGTTCAACTAAGATTGAGTTTGAAAATGAAACAAAGTTAACATCGAGGTTTAATGAAAAGTCTGATAATCAATAGAGTTCTACAATTGAAAAAATCTTCAATGAGATTCAAAACCTGAAAGAGTTTTTTTTAGATTTTAGTATTAAACTGTTTTGAATAATAATTTTTTATTTTTATTAATAAAAAACAAAAAACCTTGATGAATATAGATTTTTGAGGGGGATATGGGGCAGATTACTTCCCAACATAAAGTTTTAACTTCTAATGGAATACTCCTGCCTTAACATTCAAATTTATCAAATATTGAAATAGGTATTTAAGAAACACATAATACAAAATTTGTATTACAGTAAACATATATGATAAAATTTTTTAAATAAATAATTATTCAAGGTTTATATTATTCTTATTTTTAATTATTCTTTATAAAATAATTTTAAATTTTTGAAATGTTTTTATAAAAGTTAAAAATTTTTTCATACAAAACCTAAAACTTTATCAAAATAAAATGTTAAATGTAATAAATAAGATCTTAAATGATATATAAAATTAAAAAAAATATAAACAATACATTTTTTATGCAAGGAAAGTAAACTCCGAAGGTTGTGGGAAACTACCTTTTTGGGGCAAGGAATTTCCTTCTTGGACAAATCTCGCATTTAAGGGCAGCAAACTTTCTTTCCAATATTTTTATCCTAATCAATTAGAATAAGAAGGATATCTCTTTTTAGAATAAAATATTGGGGGGGAGAAGTTTCCTGCACTCGAGGAAGTTTCCTGCACGCTTTATTTTATTTATGTAAATTTAATAAATTTGACATAAATTAGCAAATTTAATATTTTTATGAACCATTAAATATTAAGACTACATTGCTCATCATTGAAGTAGTTCAAGAAAATATAGTTTAACATTATATAGGTATGGTAAGAAAAAGGTAAATTCAATCATAATTACAATAACAATCGGATACAATCATTATAATATTTTAAGAGACAAAACTTGCAAATACCATATAAAAAATGTCAGAGTTTTTGGAATCTGAAGAGAGATATTGAATATTGATTAATAAATTAAAGTATGATAATAAAAATAAAAATAGCCCTGAAGTTTGTTGATGGTTGTTATAAAGATTAATTTGATGAAAAAAATAAAATCAAAAAATTAAAAAAAGAGTGCAGGAAACTTCCCTAAAATTTTTTTTTATATAATAACCAGTGCAGGAATCTTCCCCCCCCCAAATATTTTTGCTAATTATGATAACTTAACTAAGCTAATAAATAATTATCAGCGTGAAATCAGAATGATAATGCAATTATTAAATATATTAGATAAAAATATTATTGTAATAGACGATCCAATCCTTTTGAATGAATTAAATTTTCGATAGAATACATTTGACATTTGATTTGGGAAAATAATTAGTAAATATATAAATAATAATTAAATTCGTGGGAGTTAACTTCCTTCAAACCTAGGCAATATGGTACTTGTTCGATAGAGAATTCAAAATTGGCTGGACTTTACTATTGGCAGTATCCCTCTATCACATTCCCAGAGCGAGATAACTCAACTTTAATTTGAGTATTAAAATCAACTAAACAAATCACCTAAAAAAATCATCTAAAATTAAAATCAAGTTAACTAGTTTCAGGAATGTGATAAAGAGGCACCGCCAATCGTAAAATCCAGCTAATTATGAATTTTCCATCAAACAAAAACCATGTTTTTCAAGGTTTTCAGAAATTTAACTGCCACAAATTTTATCATCTATTTATATAATTATAATTTAATTTCACAAATCAGATGTATTCCTACAATAATAAGTTATTTTCTTAAATTAATTACACTTAGAATTCTTTTTACCTTTTAAAAATTATATATAATTGAATTTAATTTATTGTTTTTATAAGAGAATTAAGTTTATAACCTTTACAAGAACATTTTTTTAAGTTTTTCATTGCAGGTAGAATAAATTTCAAACTAAGCATAAAAGAGATTCTAAGGCTATCGTTTAAGTGTTTTAGAAAATAATCTAAGTTAAAAGAATAAAAAGATCAAGACAATAACAGGAATATTCAATTAAAATTTATTATATATTTACTTGTTCCATAAAGGAGTCAAAAAAATAGACCATGAAATTGACGCCATCAGTTTGATGAAACTGATGAAATAAGTCAAACTTTTGACACTCATTCTTCTCAACCCCACTCAAAAAATGATGCTAGGATTTTAGAAGAAAAATGAGGGGGAAGTTTTCTGCTCATAAGTTATAATAAATATTTTTTTCTCTTCAATTTTAAAAAATCTTTATAATCTTAAATGAACAAATCTTGCTTTTTTAAACATTTAAAACTTTAATATTTTGGTAAAGTTTCGAATATTTTCATGAAGATCACATTAATTAATAAATTAAACATTTGGTTTTAATATTTTTTAGACATTTAATAGTTGTAAACTTTAAAAATTATATATTAAAAATGTTGTCTAATAAAAGAAGAGGGAAATTCAAGTTGTGATTAATAAGTTTTATTTTATTTTTAGCAAATAAAATAAATATTAGTGCTTGAGTCAGGAAATTTCATCCCTACCAAAAATGTATTGGACTCTGATAGTAGTGACGAGGGAGATAAAAATTATTAGGAAGAAGTTAGGTTGATGCAGAAGGTTAAATCTCTAAATCCCATGGCCAAGTTAATAACTCTTGCTAAAATCAAGAAACAGATTAAAGAATACCTCAATTTGATGAATAAATTATTTTTATTTAATTTTATTCAATGGAAATTAAAAGTTCAAACCAGTTGATGAAAGATTAGTAATTATAAATATTTATTAATATTTTAGTAGGAGGCATACTTAACAAAAATTACAAGGACTCGAAGGAGATTTAATAACTATAAGGACTATAATTTGATATGAAAAAAGATCTATTCAAAAATCTTACTCCTGAGAAAAAAGCAAAATAAAGTCTTAAAAATAATCAAACCCAAATAATTATTATTTTAGGAATGCATTTAATTTGGGAAATTAAATTATAATTATATAAATAGATGATCAAACTTGTGACAGTTAAATTTCTGAAATCTTGAAAAATATGGTTTTTGTTTGATGGAAAATTCATAATTAGCTGGATTTTACGATTGGCGGTGCCTCTTTATCACATTCCTGAAACTAGTTAACTTGATTTTAATTTTAGATGATTTTTTTAGGTGATTTGTTTAGTTGATTTTAATACTCAAATTAAAGTTGAGTTATCTCGCTCTGGGAATGTGATAGAGGGATACTGCCAATAGTAAAGTCCAGCCAATTTTGAATTCTCTATCGAACAAGTACCATATTGCCTAGGTTTGAAGGAAGTTAACTCCCACGAATTTAATTATTATTTATATATTTACTAATTATTTTCCCAAATCAAATTATTACCACAATATTAAATATTTAGACGTACTTTAGTAGTATTTTTCTTAAAAATAGATATATAATATATTTTTATTATTTTAAAATAAAAAAATTACTATAACTTTTTGCCGTTTTGTTGCAATATAAAACATTAATTTTAGAAAAATCTTTGGTTTGAACGTACCTCCTGCTAAAAGAAGAGTTCTAAAAATGAATGCTTCGAAAATATTAATTAACTAATCAGTTAATTTTTTTAATAATAGTTTAAGTTTTTAATTTTTTGAAATAATTATAGATAAAATGTAAAATAATTTAGAATTATTTATTTTTCTTGATTTTAAATGAAGAGTATTTCTTAATATATTTTCAATTTTAAAAATTTTTTCCATTTAGTTTATTTATTTCTTAATATTGCTTGTTGAAATAATAAATAATTTTGCTTGATTTTTACAAATTTACAAATTTACAAATCAGTTCAGAATATCATGAATTTATCCAGAACTCGGTTTGATAAAAAATAAAATACTCAGAGATATTTTTAATTATAATTCTATAATCAAATATTTTTATTTAATAAAAAGTTTGATGAATTAGAAATCAAAGATCATTTTTTAAATGCAGATGAAGACAAAGATTCATGCATGAATGAATTTAATTATGCACAAGTAAATTCCAAGGCATTTGACAGAGACTCTATTTAATCTTTGGAAGATTAGTTTAATGGGAGATGATAAATTTTTCTTGCAATTCTAATATTAATGAAACATCTAAAACATGAATGTTCTTTAATATAAATAATTTCATTTAATAAAATTAATCTCATAAGTTCAACTTTTAATGAATAATAGTCAATAATTGCAAAAATAAAGAAGGCTTTAATGTAATAATAAATAAATTAAAATTATAATTTCTTTATATTAATATCATTTAGATTGATTCATCAAAATAACTTATTTCATCATCTTATTGAAGTTATCCAGCAAATTGATCATCAAATTTTACAAATAAAAAGTTAACAATAAATGATAAAATTAAAATTTCGAAATTTTGAAATATTTACTTTTCTCTATTTTTAGATTTATTTCATTAAAGGATGCTAATTTGAGGACAAAAAAATATTTTACCATCATGTTTTATTCAATTTAAAATAGAAAATTTTTATTTTAAATTTTTTAATTTATTATATATATATATATATATAGTTATATATATTATAAATATATATATATATATATTTAGATTCACCCTTATTACGATAAAGTTTTACTTCTAACTTTAAAAATATATTTAATTTTAAAAAAATAGAGATTGAAATATTTTAAGTGACTATTTCCTTAATTAGTACTTTAATTATAATATTATTAATTAAAAATAATTTTATTATTGTAGTATAGCTTTTAAATTTATAAGAATAAATTAGTTTCAGTTTACTTTATCCAAATTTTGATTTCATGGTACTTGTTATATAAAAAATTCAAAATTAGTTGAACATTTAAAATGACAGGATTTATTTGTAGCAGCAAGATAGATTGAAAAAGATTTTTGCATAAAATAAACTAAAAATAAACACCTAAAATTACAGAATAATTTATCTTGCTGCTAATATGCGATATAAGAGTGCCTCCAATAATATAATCCCACTAATTTTAAATTCTCTTCGAACAAGCACCATTTTCTCTTGATTTACATAAAGAAAACTGTAAATAATTTTAACTAATTGTTTATTTACTTATAATTATTTCCTAAATTGATTAGATTATAAATTAAGATTTTATAATTTAAAATGGATAATTAATAATTAAATTAAATATTTAAACTAAGTATAATGTAAATTTTGATTTAATAAAATGAATTTATAATTATTTATTACGAACAAAATTTGAAAATATTCCTTTTAATAATTTTCGAGAGGAAGATTAAGGGTTTATGGGGTTTTGATTACAAGAAACTTAAAGTTCAGTAAAGGTTTGATTGATTCACTGGATATATCTTCAATTTAAATCATCAACATAAACTTTTTATCACATGTAAACCTTAAGAACCTGTGATTTTACTCTTGATTTAATTAATAACCCCAATTATGAACGAATTCCTACCTATCCAACAACTTATAAACCTTTTTTTGGGTTTTTGTTGATAAACTGGCTCTAGCAGATATATTTTTTATTAAAATAAAAGTTAGGACATTCAAATAAAAAATTTCAAACAAATTTCCTAAAACTTTATGGATAAGCAAAGCATTGATGATTTTTAAGAAAGCTTCTTCGCGTTTTCATCATAATTTAGCCAAGAAAGGAAACCTCAGATATGATGGAAACAATAAACAACATCATACAAAGATTAAATTTAGAGAGCAAAATGGCTTTAAGTTCATATTTGTGTAAACTATTAAAAAATAAGGAACATTTATTGATATTATTAAAAATATTTATATCATAAAAAATGCTTAATTTCAATTAAAACCCTACTTAATATTGATTATTGAATATTATATCAATAAACTAATAATCATTAAATATTCATTAAATTCACTAAAAATCTGCGTTTTCTATACTAACCCCAATAAGACTCCAACTATACCCTACAAATCAAAGCACTCATAAACCTCTTTAAGGGGTTTTGGGGTTTTTATTCAAACAAACTAATAAATCAGTTTAAAACAGCAATAATAGTACAAGAACAATTTTTGATTAAAATTATTTGGGAGGGAGTTTCCTGCCCCCATACATAGAAATATAATTTATATATATTAAATTTCGCAAATCACTATCATTAAATAAAATCTAATTTTTTAATTATCTAGCATCCTATAACATTTATATCTTGATAAAGATTTAAATTTTAATAAAAATCAGTTAATTTATTGATTGAAAACAAATAGTTTAACATTGTTTTTAATATATAATCAGTTCAACAATAAATATAACCTTGAAAATTATATTTATTATAAAAATTAATTTAATATATGATTATGGTAACTGGTATTGGGATTAATATGTTTCTATTATATATTGCTAAATAATATAAAATTGAATGTTGAGTATAGGAAATTTCTGTGGGGGGGGAGCAGGAAACCCCCCAAATTAATATTTTTTTATCTATTTATTATAAATAATAATTCTACCAAGCATATATTTATATTTTAAAATTAAATATGGTGAATCTGTTATCAAAGAGGATTTCTTACACGAACGTAACAATTAATATTAATTTATATATGAATTTGATTATGCATAAGAAAATTCAATAACAGTTGTTAGAGACTCTATACAATCCTTGGAGGATTAGTTTAATCTGAGATGATCAATTTTTTTGCAATTCTTTATTTATGAACATCAAACACATCAAAGTTCGTATAATCACATTCATCGATTTCATTCCCAATTTTATTATTAAACCTTAATTTTTGAAATATTGAATCAGCAATTAAGATTATTTAATAATTTTAAGATTTAATTTGATTAAAAATGGGAAAAGCTTATAAAAATATTTAATTATACGATTATTTTTCTTATCTCATTTAAATATAAAGTATGTGCTATTTTGAACTTATTAAAAAAAGATTTTCATGAATAACATTTACATTTACTTATTTGCATTTAAAATAAAACCAAAGTTAAACATATATGTTTTATATTTAAAAGTGTAATTTGATAAAAAAATGGTATTCGTAATTTAAATTAATGATAAAATAAAGTAATATTTAAAGAGTTCTTATAAACAAAACACAAATTACTAGGTAAAATAATATAATTAAGATAAGAATTCATGAAATTTATACTATTACAAACTATTAAACGTAGGTATGATTTAATTTATTTTAGAATTAATATTAATTGTTTTAGATTTTTTTAATATAATAAAATCACATTAAATGATCGTTTTATCCATAAAAATTATTTAAATAATAAATGAATAAGGTTAAATTATTAAATTTCAAAAATAAATAAAAAACCTGATCATTAAAAATTAAGTTAAATATAAAATTAATTTTATACACTTCTTTTATAATGAAGTAGAATATTTATTCTATTCACCATCATGAATTTTAACTTTAATTTTAAATATAAAAATTTAAGTAATAAATTAACCATTTGAAATTATTTTTTATAATAAATCAATCACATATAGATAAGAAATATCCAGTTATAATATTTAAATTTATTCATAAAGAATTTATAAAAAATATAAAAAATTATAATACACAAATAATAATAAGATTAAATAGTATTAACTAAAATAAAAAACATGAATTTAATCAGTAAAATGCTACAATAAATATTAAGATCTTCCGACGAAGGGGGGGGGGAGAAAACTTCTGTGGAGGGAATCTTTTCCCCTTATTATTATTGTTGAAATTTTCTATATAAGTTTATAAATAGTATGGAGCAATAGTTCTTAATATTCATCCAACTTTTACACTAACTAAATATATTATTTTTTTAGATGTAAAAATTTTATTTGATCTTCTTATGCTATATTTTGTTTGATATTCTTGTTCTTTTTTTTATTAAAATTGTTTGGTATATTTAATTGATATTCCTTAAATTTTTGAAATATCTTTCAAATATTATAAATCAACATTTGATGGATGTCCCATAAAGATGTAAAATAATTGTGATAGACTTTATAATCATAAGATATAAATCTTTATTTTTTTATAAAAAAAGTTAAAGGCAAAGTAATGCAAGCTAGGAACATAAAATAAATAAATTAAGAAAATTATTAAATAAAACTGTTAAATCTATGTAATGAAGTTTAATACAAATTAGTTAGAATTAGCTAAGTTACACTTAAAACAATTGAGGGTTTTATATATCTATTAAAATTACCGAATTTGTATTAAAGATTATTAATTTAAATAATTACATAGTCACCCTCAATATTATTTTTAGATATTATTAAGATTTAAATAAATGAGTGCTAACAATTTAAACAACTCCAAACAATAGGAATCTGTTGTATAAGGTAGTTATATCTAAGGGTATAATTATATAAATGTATAGGTTAATATCAAGTTCCAAAGTATAAAAAATTTATGAATAAATTTAAAGCAATCGATATGTATGGCTAACCATTTAGATTGACTTTCAAAGGACAAAAGTAAAAAAACTGCCATTTTCATTGACTATTATTAATTAAGATATACTTATTTCCTTTCAAGATATTTATAATCATTAATTCAGGACTTTCAAGACAAAAATTATTTTGTATATTAGATTATAATTAAATAGGGGCATTTGTGACAGCAATCATTCTAATGTCTGTAATAAGCTTCATAGCATATAAACTAAATATTTTATTCGGTAACGATATTCAAAATTATTAGTAATTTTGCAAATAGGTTGAAGTGACAATAAAACTTCAAGATTCGTTATAAATGAAGCGTCGATAGACAACCCAGAAATGATAGAAAGGGGGGGATGAAGTTTCCTGCCCCCAACATTAAATTTTATGTTTTTTGAAATAATTTTAATAGAAACAATAAATTTCAATTTCAATTACCATACTCATGTACTATACAACATTTATTATTATATAATTTTCAAGGTACATAATTATTCTTTATCAAATTATATATTATTAACAAGGCTAAAATAAGTGTTTTTTATTAATAATTAATGTAATTTTTATTAAATTTTAAATTCATTATCAAGGTAGAAATGATATTTGAAGCTAAATTTAAAATAACTATATCATAATTGATGATAAAGATTCGGGGGGGGGGAAGTTTCCTGCCCCATACATAAAAATATGTAATTTTTATAATTTTCAAAGAATCTTTATCATCAATTGTGATGCAGTTTTTTAAAAATTTAGCTTCAAATATCATTTCTACCTTGATAATGAATTTAAAATTTAATGAAAATTACATTAATTATTAATAAAAAATACTTATTTTAGCCTTGTTAATAATATATAATTTGATAAAGAATAATTATGTACCTTGAAAATTATATAATAATAAATGTTGTATAGTACATGAGTATGGTAATTGAAATTGAAATTTATTGTTTCTATTAAAATTATTTCAAAAAACATAAAATTTAATGTTGGGGGCAGGAATCTTCCCCACCAAAGATTCTTTGAAAATTATAAAAATTACATATTTTTATGTATGGGGCAGGAAACCTCCCCCCCCCGATTGAAATTAAGTAAGTTAAAATTAAAAATCTTATCACAATTTATTTTAGTAAACTTGGATTTGATATTGCTTTTGGAGGTTATGATTACATAGATCCAAGATACGGGTCTGTTTAAGTTAATAAAACTACAAAAGTTAGATAATACAATGAGATCTCTGGATAGTTTGGTAATTTTTATGATTTATAATAACATTAATATTTAGATTAAGTTTTTACAGAGGAAGTGGTTGAAATCGTAAAGTGTGGATACTCAAATTTTAACTATCCTAGAAAAAATGAATCAGCTTATCAAGATGTCACAAATTTGTTGTGTATTAAAGATAAATCTTTCTTGCGGCTTGGAGGTGCTTGGACGACTAACAGATTAGAAGAACTTAATATTACAATTATTTTTTAAAAATATTTGCTTGCAGCCTTGTGAGAATACGACTATAGTTTAAATACTTATTTTAAAGAGTAGAATTTATGTTTATTTATTATACTTCAAAGAATTGTGCTTCACAAAAATAACAAGAACCATATATGTTATTTTTAAAGACGAATTCTTCAGAATGGTTTCAAAAATAAAAACTAATATTAATTTTTTGGTAGACTTCCAGTTGAGATTTGTAAATCAGTATTTCGATTTTGCAGATATGAACAACCCAGTAAAGAGCTTTATAGAAGACCGATACTTCCTTCCTCTCATCCTTGATCAGTAAAAAAGCTTAGTAATTTTCATTAAAAAAGCTTTTGCAAAACTTAATGATAACTTCATTCCTTTTGTACCACAATATTTAGTTTGAATAATTTAAATATAAAATCCAAAATGGCATAAGAAAATTCCCTAAAATTTTACTTGAGTAATTGGAACTCTAAATTCCAATATAATTTGAAGGTAATTTTTATTGAAAAAAATGCGAAATCATAAACTCTAAAATTCTCTTTAGTAGATCATGTCGAGTAGTATACCTCAAGATTGGACTATTATGGCAAATGCTATGCTAAATTTATTTTAAGAATGGATCTAGAGTCTGATCTTTACACGAGATAAGTTTACACAGTTGCAGATCTCCTCTCTGACTTAGGAGGCATATATAGTTCATTATTTGCACTTGGAGCAATTATAGTTTTAAAAGTTTTTTATTAATTCTAGTAGGGGTCTTAATTGAGAATCAGTTTTACTATAAATTAATTAAAGAAGTATATTAAGCAAGACCATCAAAAAAAGAAACAATTGCATAATACAATCTAGATTAAATTTCAAAAAATCAAATCAAATCAAGGAAAATACGAACAACGATAGCCCAAAAATTAAGAAATACATCACTTAAATCTGTTTTCGATAATAGATAGGGAGATAATGATGAAAATTTATGTGAAAGCTTTAAATTTAATAAAAGTAACTAAAATAGTTTTAAATGAGGGGTATCTATAAATCCGAGTTAAAACGATTCACGTGATATTACAAAAAGGACTTTTTTCCCTCAAAGATAGAATGAATAATTTATTAAATAAATAGATTTTCTATTATGAGACTATAGCAGATATCAGCCAAAACTAATCTGAATATAGGTTTATTGAACACCATACACAAATTTTAAGGGACAAGTAGTAAGATATAAAACAAAAAGATTAAAACTAAAAAGGTTAATTGCTTGATAAACTATTCTCAGAAATTAATAATCGCATAAATTTTAAGTTAAGTTTCAGAGAAATACTCAAGACTTCATTTTCATGCATTCGCAAGAAAACCCTAGATGAAAAAAGACATGATGACTAATATCGAAAAATATTCTTATTTAAGAAAGGAGTCAAGAAAATTAACAATGAATTCGATGGTATAAGCTTGATAAAACTTATGAAACAAATGAAACTTCTGACCTCTATTATTCTAAATCCAACTCAAAAGCTTCTATTAGGCTTTTCTTAGAAAAATTTGTTAGACTCTGAAAATAGCTAAAATGAGTCAGAAGAAGATGATGTTAAAATAGTAAAGAGTCTCAGATCTTAAAATAACTTCATTAAGCTAATGGCTCTTTTTAAGGTTAAGAAAAACCTGTCAGAATATTTAAAAAAGGATACTATATTTTATTATTTGGAAAGTAAGCTTAAAACTACTGATGAAAGACTAATAAACGGTGTATTATATAAGTATAAGAACTAACTGTAGCAATCAAAACACCAAAACCCCTTCATGAGTTTTTATGTGCTTTGATTGAAATAAAGAATGTTCAGGAATTAGGGTTTCTAAGGGTTATGAGGTATCTTATTCATGCTGGTTTAAAGATTAAAAAAATAAATTTTGGGAGAACCTTTTTGCACGTCCTATATGCTTTTATTGTTAAATAAATGTAAGTTGGTACTTTTATATAGTATTTTTAGTGTTATCTATTTTCTATAAACAATTTTAATGTTTTTCTACTTTTTTCATAAACAATCAATTTAATTAAACATTTTTGAGAAACAAAATATTTTCATCCATTTAATATTTAGACATTTTAGCAAAAATATTTTTTTTTTAAAATAAAGTTTTAATAAGTATTAACTCTAATTATTTGCTTTAATATATAGTAAAGAATATTGTTTAAAGGCTTATTACCAAACCTCTTACATAGTTTTATAGTATATATAAAAATTTTCAAAAATTGGAGAAATGAGAAACATTTAAATGAATAATTTATCCATTTTACCCTTTACCTTAAAGTAAACTAGTAAAAATGTATGACAGCCTTACGATAATATATTTCCAAAATCTAAATAGTTAAAGTACCTTCTAAATATAGCTTTCTTATAGGATGTTAATTACAATTTCTATTTTGGAGAAAGATATTTAAGTTGTAAACAAGTACTAGAAACGGATTGAAATATTTTTTTGTAATCTCAATTTAAAATGCACCTAATTGATTAATAATATAATTAGAAGACCTCATAACAAAGTTAAACTATTTTTGGAAACAATAACTAAGTTCAAAACCGTATTAAATGCAAAATTAAAAAGATAAAGTTTAGATAAACTTGTTATAAAATTAAAACTTAATTTGAAGGATTTCTTATACAACAAATCTATATTAGGAGTTTTTAAGTCATTAAATATAGAACTTCAATAATGGAATTTTAAATATTAAGATATAATTACACAAATCATACTAAAAATTGAGGATCATATCAATTTTCATAAACAATAGTTGCTAACATCAATTTTTTAAACATATAGCAGAACAAATCTGAATCATATAAAAATAATATCACAAAAAATATGAATACATTTTAAATTTAGAAACAGAATCCCAATTAACTCCATCATAACCCTAATCCTCAACATTACCTATATCAATCAAAACAATGATAAAACTCATGAAAAGGTTTTGGGGTTTTGAATATACACTTAAATCTCAAAGTTAATCAGACTTGCAATTGCGTGATGTCAGCATCTCCCCTAAAAATGACAATATTGAAAACTAATTTAAGAGGCCTAATTATGGAGAATATAGATCTGATAATATATCATTATATAAGGATTAAAAATAAAAATAAATTCATAAAATAGGACATCAAGATTCTGATAAGGTATTATTTTTTGAGTGTAAGTAAATTTTTAAATTAATCAACATTGATGATTTATTGAATATATAAAAAGTCTTAAAATACATAGTAATAAGGAAATGTGTGATTTTTAAAGCAAATTGACGATCAAGTATCTCGAGGTGTATATTACAAAAAGTTGCAAGATATTCTGATTATCTGCACAGCTTGCGAACTTACGAATCCGCACAGCTGTGCGGAATATTGTCCAAATCTCATCCACTTCAGCCCAGATTAGTCTTAATTCACCCATTTGAGTGGGAAACCTCTCTGGGCTTTTAATGCCCTATTTTTAATAATTTCTTAATTATATCTAATAAATATAGGAATTTAATTTTAACTTTTAATATAAAATTAAAAATATTAAACGATGTTTAATTTCTCTATAGAGAATTCTAATTACAGATAAACTATTAATTTAATTAGTTGCGTAAATTAATTTATTCCTATATTTATTATATATAATTAAGAAATTATTAAAAATAGGGCATTAAAAGCCCAGAGAGGTTTCCCACTCAAATGAGTGAATTAAGAATAATCTGGCTGAAGTGGATGAAATTTGGACAATATTCCGCACAGCTGTGCGGATTCGTAAGTCCGCACAGCTGTGCGGATACTCTTAATATCTTGCAACTTTCTATAATATACAGCTCGAGATACTTGATCGTCAATTTGCTTTAAAAATCACACATTTCCTTATTACTATGTATTTTAAGACTTTTTATATATTCAATAAATCATCAATGTTGATTAATTTAAAAATTTACTTACACTCAAAAAATAATACCTTAACAGAAAAACTTTAAACTATCTTCAAACTTCAAATTTATTATAAGAAACAAATAATAATGGTGCTATCACGACATAAGATGATTTCACAAGATAAAATATTAATTCTAAAATTTTCTCAAAGAATACTGAAATAATTAATCAATATTATATCAAAAAGTCACAAAATATAGACAATTAAAAATATAATGAAAATGATAATAGTATCCCACTTTTTTTTAATAACCAAAATTTGATAAGTTATGATAATCGAAGAAGCAATTCAAAACTATTAGATAAATCTTCTTTCATTCCTAATCATAATAAAACAATATTTCCAGTTCAAATTTATAGATTTCTGACGAAGAGTTTAACGAATAAAAAATTCAAAGATAATTTGGATTCTTAGACTAAACAATTGAAATTTAACCTTAAATAGAGATTTAAAGTGCATTATTTAAGGATAGCTTGAAAAAAATAATGAAACAAAGAAGTAATTTTAATAATACGAACCCTTAATATATGAAAGACAAAAGTTTATGCCCTGGAAAGTGGCCAAGAGAATCAAATTTTAAAATTTAAGTTAATGGTGAGAAAATGGCTTAAAAAATTAAGCTATAAAATACATCTATATAAGACTTAGATATCAATCAGTTGTAATAATAAAATCAAGAAATCTAATATTACTCAAGTATAGTTGTAAGGGGAAATATATCTTTTAATACATATATATTTAAAATAAGTGGACTACATAAAAATCTAAGTTATCATATATTAATTTATTTATAGGTAACAAATCCATCGAGTTATAACTATATTATAAGTAAATATGTTATTTATTATTAACTTCAATCAACAGTCTTAAATTTTGACTAATATCTAATTAAATTTTTAAAATCTAAATTATTCTAGCAAGAATAATTAATAGAATTGTAGTCATTCTTAAATAATAACATTGTAGTTGAAGAAAATCAAAACCCAATAAAATAATATTAATATTAATAATAATAATAGTAAGTCTAGGAAGAATTAAATGATGATTCTTTATTTTACAATCAAAATATCAATTCAAATGAGGTTTCCTCATTATTAATATTTAATTTAATAATAAACATATTTTAATTTTCCTCAGTAAAAGATTGAAATTTACAAAATTAAAGAATAGTAGAGATTAACAATTATTGAGATGATTAAAAGATTTAAAAACAGAGCAATTTATATTCAACAAATTTATATTAGGATTGCTTATAAAATATTTTAAAAAGATTAGTTTAATTTTAAATTTAATAAATTTATTAAATTCTTTTCTGTATTTATTATAGTTTTATAAATTTATTAAATATAATTAAAACTCTATATAATTTATTTAAAAATATTTAAGTTAATGTAACTTTGAAAACATCTATGTTAATAAATATTATTAAGGACTTAAATATTTATGTTTAATTTTGCTTTTAAAATAAACATGTAAATTTAAATTTATATTATTTATTGAATATAATATTATTAACATTTACATTTTTGAGTTAAAATTTCTTATAAAAAATATCTCTTGAAATCCTTCCTTTATAAATCTAATTTACATTCCATTTCCTAATTTTTGTATTTAAAAAAAATCTAAAATATTAAAATTAAACTATTTAATTCATGTCAAAATTATATAATTTATAATTTTTTTCTCAATTTTATAGACAAACAACTTAATAATTATTTATTTTATAATGTTTAATTAGTTATTAAAATTTCATTAGATAATACTATATATATATATTTGTGAATCCATCAATTAATTTCATATTAATATTATATGGCAATTTCTCAAAGTAAAATACTATATATTAGAATAGAATATAGAAATTAATAGAATTTATATAGTAATTATTGTCTCATTTTAATTTTCATAAACTGATATTAAAACTATATTTATTAAAAATAGCCTAATATTTAGTGCGCTTAATTGAAGCTATATAATAATATTAATTTAAAAATAGATTAGTAATACTTTCCTAACTTTATTTATATTGAATTTTGATATTATATTGTTCAAGTATGTTTGAATTAATTAAGTTAATAGTTTATATATTTATATTAGTCTTAAAAATTTTAGTTAAAAACCCAAACAAATGAGTTGTTAAATAAGCATTTTTAACTAGCGTAAATTCACTTTATGTGGTAAATTTTATCATTCAAGGTAATTTTAAAAATTCGAATTAAAGTTTCAAGATTTATATTTTTTAATCTTAGTCGTACTCAATTACTAGCATTTTATATAAAATTTGCAAAAATTTAAATCTCTAATTAAAATAAAGATTTTATAGGTCAATCAATTTTTAATAATTTACTTATTATAATATCTCTAACAAATATTTTTGTATTTTATATTTTTAATCATAATTTTTTTATATCAACTTTAAAAAGATGAAACGAAACACTATCAAAGTTGAATCTTAAAATAATAAAAGTATTTAGAAATGATCCCCGAAATCAAAATGTATGTATATCGATATAAAATCTTAACGTACAATAGAAAGTAATTTTGGAAAGAAAATAATCAGTACTTTCAAAAACTTAGACATATAGTATTTAAAATAAATTAATTTTTTACTATAACATGTATGGAGAACCTTTTTCCTTCACTTTTAAAGGAGAAAAGTAATAAACTCTATATTTTTATAACAGTTAATCTAGAAAGTTCAAAACTAAATTTATTAAAATTATTAAAATTATTCTTTAATTTGGAGCATTAATGACATCAATTATATGTTTAACCACTCTTGCCTATCTCATCGTTAAGCTTAATATAATTTTTAGTAAGAATTCATAAATTTAGTAATTCACAATATTATGTATCATTAAATTATTATTGAAAATTATTATTTATAGTATACTTAATTTTATTTTCTAAACCTATTTTTAATTAAAACTTATGATCAATACAATAGAATAAAATAGATTCCTTTATACTGATCCATTTCTCTTTATTTTTGACTTAAAGTTATTTAAATATTTATAAAAGTTATTGAAATTAAATTAGTTCAACAATAGATAGAAAAGATAACAAGACTTCAAGGTATGTGATGAGTGAAGCTCTATAAGACGACCCAAGTATTATTAATATTTAGTAAGAACATATCTTGATTTTTATAATTTAAAGTGATCTCGGAATTGATATTGCTTTTGGAACTTATTTTGACATAGACCCAAGATATGGAAAAATAATAGCGACACGTATGACAAAAATTTGATAATTGAATAGAACTTCAGGTTAAATAGGTAATTAAAACAACCTTTCATTTCTAATTAAATTAAGATTATCTATTTTAGTTTTCAATAATTAATTCATATATTAGACGAGAGTTATGGGCCATTAATTAATGAAACTTTTCTCCATAAAACATTAATTTTTTAATAGTAAAAAAAAAATTAACGCTAAGAAAGTAAAATTTTATAAATTTATGATTTTTAGCAATAATATTGAGAAACACCACGATCAAGATCTATTATAAACTTAAATTGGATCATATTTTTAGAAAACTTGTTCTATGTTATTTGCATTTTTTAAGGATTAAAAAATGTCGTTTTTATCATTTTTCCTTTAGAAAGTACAACTTTTAAATAAATATTTTGACTACTAACTTTTCCTATATTTATAAATTTAAATATAGTTAAGTTATCAACTAATAAAATATTTAAATTGTTTAACCTCATTCTCAATATTTATTTTTACTTAGGATATGATAAAAAGGTCAAATTCTCTATATTAAATAAAAAACAAAGAAAATTTGTATATTTATATCACTCTAATTATGAATTCTAGATTTAAAATTTGATGTATATAAGGCATTAGTTTTTTAATTAATTGATAGGAAAAAAATAATAACTCATTTTGAGAATTTTTTTCTCTCAGAAATTATATTCTACTTTTCAACAAAAATAAAATGTTCATAAGAAGAGGATGTGTTTGACATACTAGCTGAGTTTTTAATATAAAGACCTCGAGCTAGTAAAATGCAAAGATTAATACTTCAACTATCGAGGAAAAAACGATTCAACTTATCAAAGTATTTATAATTTTCTCTGCATTAAAGATAAGTCCCAACTTTAAATTGGTGGGGCATGGACTACAAATAGATTAGAAGAGATAGATGATTATATTAATTTATTTTATATGTTTAGCTTATACCTTGTTCAAATGCTACAACTAAACTAAAAGGATATTCTAGTCAATTTTTAAAAAATAAATATAAAGATTTAGCAAAGTGGTTTGCGCTACTCCCAAATAATAAGAAACTAAAAAATGTGTTTTTTATTTTTTATAAGAAGCTTATTTCAATAACGTTGATTTCTAATTTAGATTCGTTAATTAGTTCTTCGATTTTAATGACTTCTAATCACCTGTTAAGCAATATTTAAATTATTAAAATTTTAAATTAGCTTTTTTAAATTTTTTGGCAAAAATATCAATACATAGAAGACAAATTTTTCATGCCAATTGATACAACTATGCAAAAATCTATGACAATTTTAGTTAAAAAATCAAAGACCAAATAATATGATAGCTATATACCTTTCGTTCCCTAAGTGAATTATATTATTTAAGTTTATTTAATATTGTAATTAGCAGTTTGCTTCAATAGATAATTATTATTCATACATAGCAAATAAAGATTTTGGGAGTGACGATCTAGAATATAAACACGAAACTATTTTTTATATTTGAAAAATTTAATAATAATTTTAATTTATAGTTTTACAACTTAGCTAGCTTCGATGAGTCTAAGAAAATATTCTATATAATTTTATCTATAATCGTCATTGAAATTATTACAGCATTTCAATAATGAAAAGTTTTTCAATCTACCTTCAAATCTTTATTATTGATATAATTTCTATACATAAATTCTTATAAACTTATTTACTATTCTATATCGATAAATTGATTGCAATGTTTTATAGACTTATTACTTTAAGCTTAATAATTTTTTAATTTTAATATTTAAATTTATTTAATATTCTCATTTTATTCTTTACAATATTAAAATAGAACTTTAAGTTTAAATTGCTTCATTTCTAATATAATTTATGTTTTAAATGCTTCACTAAAATTGTTTAAAATTTAATTTATTAATTTATTAAAAATTATAATAATAAAATTTCAATGAGAATGGATCTTGAATATGATATATACACCAGATAAGTTTATACATTTGCAGATCTGCTCTCTGACTTGGGAGGCATTTATAGTTCGCTATTTGCATTTGGTGCTGTAATTGTGGGAATATTTAGTGAAAATCTCTTCTATTATCAAATAATCAAAGATCTGTATCAAACCAGACCTATAAAAGATTAAAATTTATATATTAAAAAATTAAAGTTTTAAAGATAATTAAAGTAGTAAAAGCAAATCAAAAGTAATGAACAGACAAATCATATATAAATCTATATTTTTAAATCAATCAAACAACCTAAAGAAATTTAGATATTTCATCTACTGAGGCATATATAGGAGAGCTCTCTTCCTGAAACATTGAGTAAACTAAAGAATTTACGATCCAAGAAAATACTATAATAAATAATTCAATAATGTCAATGGGAGATGGAAAGCTTACAACTATCAATCAAGAGGATGATGAAAATAGTAAACCCCCAATAATAAAATTTATTTTATGATAAAATTTTTCAAAATTTAATTTGATATTAAATCTTAAATTAATTTGAATTTTGGTCCTAAACGCAAAGTAAAATTCTTTTATATAACTTTTAACCATATTAATTTACGGGTTAATTATTTTAATTATTAAAATCTTATCATCCTTAATGAATAAAAGAGAGTTATTTATTATATTTGAGGAAATTCCGAAATTAGTTCAAAACATTATCTTCATTAATAATTATAGTCAATTATTTTAATTTAATTATCTCATTTCCATCTAAAATATTTGTTATGAAGTTTTAATAATATATAGGAAACAATTTCAAACCAAAAGGAATCTATTATTGAAATAATTATCAAGGAAATAACAAGTAGAATCAATTTTAAACTGAAAATTATTGAAATAATAAAAATCTCCTTCTTTTGTTTCAAGAAAAAATAATTAAAGAAAAAGTTGCATTTGAAAAAGTACAGAAATTAAATAAAAAAAGAATTTATTATTTATTTAAATATCTAAGTTACTCTAAATTAATATGATACATAATGGAAATAGGCTATACAATTAATATAATAAGTTGTTAAGCAGTCTATCATTTTACAAATGTTCTAATTATACTCTTGATAAAAAGTCATTCGATAAATGATACGATAACTCCATGCAGCGTAAAGTAGATCCAAAAAGTCAAATTTTTTGTAGAGCTTATATTAATGTGAATAATAATTCTATTAAAAAATGAAGTAGGGCATTTGACAATTGAAGAAAAGTAATCAACGAAAATTATAATAAAAGACGAGTATTGATATGATTCATTTTTCAAAGAACTATAATAAAGGGACATTAAATTCTGCTTGATCAAGTTTATTAATGAATCATCAATTAATCATCATCAATTTGAGATGATATATTTGGTTAATTAATCAAAAAATTATTCGAGAATATGAAATTTTTTAATATAAATAAATATTACATTTGTAATTCAAAAGCTCAATTATTTCAATAATTTGTCCTAGTCTTAAATATTAATAAAATAGCGACATGAATAATTAAATTTGATAGCTTTCATATATTATTATATAAATATCTACTTGTTTTAGAAGGGAATGAAGAAAATAAATAATGAATTTGATGCTGTCAGTTTATTGAAACTAATGAAATAAGTAAAGCTTTTAACAATGATTCTTTTAAACCCTACTCAAAAAATGATGCTTGGCTTTTAGAAGAAAAATGTACTGGACTCTGATAGTAGTGAAAAAGATGAACTTTAAAATTAAGATGAAGTATAAATAATTAAGAAATTTAAGTCTAATAATGCAGGGGTGAGTTTATTTATCAGTTATAAAATAAAATAAACTAAATGTGAGTTGTTTCGGTAACATAATTAATACTCTATATCTTTATCACCTTTCATGTAATCATCTCGAAATACCTCTGTATTAGTATTCTAGTTATTAATAAAATGCTTTTGAAAAATTATTTTTATACCATCCAATTAATCTTTAATGAAATTTCATTAAGTTCTCGTCTATAAATTGTCAAATCACTAAATATAGAGATAATGATATGAGAATGATATGAGTATATTTAAGTCGTACTATATATTCACAGTTACATATTAAGCTTATTAAAAATTAAAATCTCCCTTAATAATAAATGAGTCTAAAAGATAACTTAGTTATATTGTAAGTTTCATTAAAAAAATTAATGAAAAATCCTCGGGTAATGAAATTTTCTCCCTATATGCAATGATAAAGTTGTTTACTCTTGGAAAAATAAAAAATTAATTACAAAACTACTTCAATCTATATAATTTTAACAATTTTATTTTTAAAAATTTTATGTGTTAATGAATGATGACAATAAGTTTAAGCAAGCAGATGAAAGATTAGTTTAAATCATTATTTTATATGTACTAATTTTTATAAGTTAATGGCATAATACATAAGAACTAATAAGTATTATAATAAAATAATAAAGCATTAGACAAATCCAGTTTAAATTTGAGTTAAGAACTTTTTCAGAATCTATAGCAACATAAATTAAATAGAATGAGGACTAGTCTGTTGGGAGGATTAGCTAATAAAGGAAGACTACATCGTTCAAAAACTATTAATATTGCATGAACCATTTGATTTGGGTAAATATAATTCTAAATTATAATCTTTTTTAACAAGAAGGTAATTTTTATCCAATATGCCATTAAAATTAAAAATCAAATAGATGTTTTTTTTTTTAATGTTATAATTTTAGCTGATTTACAATTCAATATTTTCATTACATTAAGCTAGGTATTTCTCTATTAATATTACTTTAAATATTTATTCTTTGAAAGGTATATAATTTTCCTGGCTAAACTTTTCACCTTTCTTTTTTATAGAGTAGTGATTAATTAATTATAATAATCAATATTCATCATATAATAATCGGTCTAAAGATAGTACTGACATGAATATTAGTCAAACTTAATTCAACTAAAACCTACAATTAAATGTAAAAAATATTTAAATTTATATAATATTAAAACTTTTTATAATTAAATATTTTAATTTGAGGTATTTGGAAATATGAAGTCTACGAATCCCTATATAAATAACGAGAATTAACAATCAGTTAGAGATTTCAATACTTTTAACAAAAATAATACAGATAAAATTGAACAAGAAAATTCACTAACTATAGATAATTGATATGATAATCTTTGATTAAAAACCTTAATTAATCACAATTTTTAAATATTCATATAAAAATAATGAATTGATTTCTATCTTTATTTAATACTTTAAATTAAGCTAATTAGAATTGTTATATGAAATATAAACACTATTGTAAAATCATAAAATTAAAAATATGTACTAATTATAGTTAATTTACATAATAATAAAAAGCTATTTTTAGTGAAAGTATCAAATATGAAGAGGACCAAGAATTTGAAAATGCTTAAGTCTAAAATAAAAAGTATAGATATGTATGGCCAGCCATTTTAGCTAACATTCAAGGGAGAAAAGTAAATTAAATTGATTATTATATTTATCTAAGAACTTTCAAAACTATGATAAAAAATTAAAATTAAAAAAGATTCTAATTAATTTCTATGATTGGAGCAGTGATAACATCTTTTGTTTTGATAGCTATGATTTCTTATGTTGGCTTCAAATTATAAATCATGTTTAGTAAGTTATTAAAAATTAATTTAATTATAAAAATAATTTAAAAGTTTCTTTTTCGCTAATATTTTAGACCGTAGTGATATCAAGACCAGTAGATTAGTGATAGATTATTTATTTATAATTTGTATATAAGTGATGAACGATGCTTAATCGGATGACCCTACTATAACAAATGTCTAGTAAGTTTAGATTCAATCTGAAATGATTATTAACACAAATTCAATCTAAGAATTTGAAATTACTAATCTAGTAGTCTTTAAGTTATTAGGACTGTGGTTTTTAGTGACAATATTATTTTGATATATGATTAACTAAACAGTTTCTACTCAAATAAAATATTTTTTGAATTATTTTTTTTAATTATAAGTACTGTTTATTAACTCCAGAAGTTTAAAATTTTAATTAGTGATTTGGGGTTTGATATTGCATTCGGGAAAATTTTAATTAAAATTATATATATATATTAATGATGTAAGAAATATTATAAATAGGTGGATTTGATTCAAAATATGCAGACTTATCAGTCAGTCATGTAACTAAATTAAAATCAACTGATAAAAAAACTGGTCTACCAGGTATGTAATGTAAAATGTTTAATTCTTGATTTGCAGTGGAAGAATTTCATACTAAAAATTTGAAAATGGCAAGATGTGGCGATGAAAATTTCATCTATGACAAGAAAAATAAGTAAAATATTTGAGAAATTTTCCATTTTCATCTAATTAGATAATTTTCTTTATAAAAATGAGTCAGCATATGCTGATGTAAGAGAACTATAATGCATAGAAGACAAAGCTTAAATGAATTTGGGAGGTGCTTGGACTACTAAAAGATTGGAAATGATAAACATTTGCCTTGCCCCATGTACCAATAGCTCAGCTAAACTCAAAAATAGTTTTTATAGTATTTTATTCTAAAAAAATAATTTAATAGCAATAAATGCGGCTCTACATAACAGATAAAAGATTACCTTAGATTGGTAAATTTGAACTCTTAATTAATATGAATAGGACGCCTTTGAGCAACATTTAATTTAAGATTATTTTTAATTTAAAATTTTTAAAGCTTAGATTTGCTAGTTAGTATTTCGATTTTAACGATCAAGTAACTCCAATCAAGAAATTCATCGAAGTTATATAATTTATTTAATTTAACAGTTGAAAAATTATTATATTGCAATAAATATAACTTTAAAAGATAGGTATTTTCTACCGATTCAAACATCTCAAAAGAAATCAATGAATCAAAACCCCTAAACCCCTTATTAGTTTATTAGAGTTTTTATTAAACTTGGTGATAAAGAGAATTAAAATATTTTCATTCTTTTTTTTGGTTAGATTCAATTTTATTTTAATTTTTATAATGAAAGCTTGAAATAAAAAGATTTCAATAATTTTAGAAAATTTTAGATTATTATGTTGTGAAAAATCATAAAATACATTTATTAGTCTTATTTCATTAAATCCAAAATTTTTAAGGAATATTTAAATATCTCAGTTTTATTAAGCGCAATTTAAAAAAATCATTATTAAACTAACATATTTTAATTATCTGTATAAATAAAACAAATTAAGTCAAGCATAATTAGTTTGTCTTAATCTTAATATATAATATAGTGGGGATTAAACATATGCAAACCTATTTAAATGATTTTTTTTAATAACACCAAAAACAATTCGCATCTTGAATTATTTGTCAATATTTATAAATTGATCTATACTCAATATTTAATTTTATCTTTTAGGAGTTAACCATATTTACTACTTGAAAACAAAATTAATCAACATATAATTTAAAATTAGATCTCTATTTCTTCTCTTTTTAATATCTATTAATGATTGAAAAAGATCAATTAAATTCAGTAATTTACTACATAAGTTTCTAACTTATGACTAAATTTTTTAAATATTTAAAAAATTATCAATCGATATCTCAAAGGAGTTACGTTTAACTAGAAACTATTTCAAAATTTAGGAATCATTTTTTATAAAATTCTAAATATTTTATTATAGAAACTTTTAATTTTAAATAGAGTATTATGATTAAAACATCTAGAAATAAACAAACTTTTTTTTTACGCATTGAGATTAGTAATTATATGAAACTCTTAAAGAGTGTAAATCAAAATTTAAATTTAAACCCCAAATGTTAATATCGTCAATTGAAAAACTTCTGAAAGGGTTTTGGGGTTTTAATGTGTTTGCAAGGAAATCTACAGTCACTTTAAATGATGGCATCATCCCATTCTAAAATATATTAATTTAATAATTAAACTAACATCAATATTAATATATTCTTTGGTAATGGAGAAAGCATTGAATTCGTGAAAGTAGATAATATTAAGCCTTACAATTCTGAAATTGGCTATAACTATGATAATTGCTATATCTTAATTTCTTTAAGAATATATAAGATATAATAATAATTTAGAATGGATTTTGAAGGTGAGTTGTTGACAAGAGATGTTTACACCTTCACAGATTTACTATCGGACATTGGAGGAATCTATAGTTCATTATTTGCTTTTGGAGCTATTATAATAATTTAAAATGCTTATTTTTATTTCTATATTTATAATATAGTGGGAATATTCTCTGAGACACTGTTCTATAAATAGATGATAAAAGACATTTATCAAGCTAGACCATCGAAGAGAGGGTAAACAGAGAGTATGAAAAATAGTTTTGGGGTGTTCATAGACTAGGATAATATTAGTAATTTAAAAAATAAGGAAATTTTTGGTAAAAATAATAGATCTGTTTCTTTGATTGATAAAGTCTCCTTAAATAATGCACAGTAATATTGCATTATATTGTTTAATTCTATTTTTATTCAATATCTTGATAATATTATTTCACCAATAAAACATCAGTATGTTGCAATCTGAAACCACTTAATAAAATTAATCTTAAGCTATACCACATTCTTATCCAAAATTAAAGAAAAACTTATTGAATTCTGCAAATATGATTCATGAAAAATTTCCAAAACTTGATTAATCTTAAGATACCTATTCTCAAATGCAAGATAGTACCAAAGGCATAAAAATGTCATTTTAATGTAAAAATTTATAAATTTTTAATACAAAAGGATAAAATAGTATTTAAATCGTCTGCTTTAGGATCTACTGTAACATTAAGACCAACAGCGTATTCGTCTCAGATCAAAATTGTTCATTCAGAAAAAGAATCAGATTTTAGTAATTCTAATTTTTTATTACATTAATAATTAATTGTAATAGTTTACCAATCAGGAATAAAATACAATCAAAAGATCAGTCTCTCATCAACAATATTATTCACTAAATCTTGAATAGAGTCAACTTTAAGATAAATTTAGTTGACTTATTGAGGACTGTATTTTAGAAGTTTATTGGCAAAAAGCAGATCAGATAGAATTTGAAATATCGAAGTGTATTTTTATATTATTTTCATTAAATTTTTCTGTCTACCTGTACAATAAGGGAGTGAAAAAAATTGATAACGAATTCGATGCAATAAGTCTAATAAAATTAATGAAATAAGTTAAGCTTTTAACTTCAACGCTGCTCAATCCTACCTAAAAAATGATGCTTGGCTTTTAGAAATAAAATGTTTTAGATTCAGATAGTAGTGACAATAATTCAGAAGAGGATGATGTGGCACTAGTAAAGAAACTGAGATCACAAAACAAATTTATTAGATTAATGGCTCTTGGAAGAGTAAAACATAATATTCAGGGTTATTTCAATCAAGAGAGAAAATTCAAGGAAATCGATCACAAATTAGTAAAGGGAATCATAAATTATAATTAAAAAGCTTTAATGAAATTAATTGACACAGAGCTTAAACAGCCAGATGAGTATAATTAGACAGGTTCGCACTTTGACTTTCGATACATCAAACTCAGTGTGTTCTAGGTTCTTAACATAAACTGAACGGAATAGCTTCAGAACCTGTCTCGTTCATCTAATATTATTAGGGAAGGAATTATGTGTTTTTTTTCTACTTCGTGATTCTCTTTCTAGTTTTACTCTCATTGTTATGTTTTTTACTTGGAATACCATTGTTCAGGTATAACCTCTTTCATTAAAGCCTATTTATCGCCTGAAGGGAGAAAACCCCTAGATATTCTCTACTGTTTTTTTTCACATGAGGTTAGTCTCACTTTTCTGCAGTAAAAAGAGCCAAATCTTAGATCCGAGCGGTCTTTCTCTTGACTCCCTACCCTGTAAGGAAACAACACTAAATTGTAAAGGTAGGTATACAGTCATTTAAACCACAACTTAAATTATCAATGGTCTAAATTGTTATTGATTTTGCCTCCCTATACTTTGTCTAATGAATTCTGAGGAGGTTCTCAGACCCTGAACTCACCTCGTAAAAACCTAGCTCCTTCACGCTTTTGAACTTAAAAGTACAGTTATTTGGAGGGATATACATCCTAACATACCAATAGGTCTAAATTTAAGAAATCATTAATAATTATGAGGGAGAAGCGCATATGAAACTTAAGGGATTCCCAAAAATAAAACAGAAAATCAACGAGATAAATGAATTAAATTTTTAAAATTCAAATAATATTGATTAAATTAAAATTTAAGAAATAAAAATCATAAATAATGAAGAAAGAATGGCATCTCATGTTACTGACATAAAATAGAGAAGGCGTCTTTTGAATTTGATTTCAAATGATATGTATGAAGTAATTGAAAAATAAAAAGATACTAAGATTATAAAAAATGAAGAGAATAAAAGATTATCACGGAATTTAGAAGACTTGCTTTTAGATTAAGAAAAGTTTGGACACAATAAACAAATAACTCCTCTTGATTTAATTTTTTAAGACTTATTTATTTTATTTTATTGGGATATTGAGAGAAGCACAGAGGATATGCAAAAGTAAAAACTACACACCCAAAATTAGAGTAGATATGATTTAAATGAATCTTAGGATGGATTAGTTAATATTTCTAATCTAGAATTCAAAAGTTGAACATTATATTTTAATTTAGATTCTAAAAATAGATTAATTGAATATCAATTTTAATTAAAATAATCAATGAAAAATTATTCTATATTTAATAAGAATTATTTCAGTATAAATGAAAAATTAATTAATTAGATATAAATATTTGAATTAAATGTCACATAAAAACACGAGAAAAATAATAATATTTCATAAAATAAAGAAATAATATATGAAAATAGATTAGTAGTTAAGAGATAATCATAATCTTTGAGAACTCTCAGAATCAAAACCCCAAAACCCCTTAGTGAGGTTTATAAGTGCTTTGATTAGTAGGGTAAAGTTGGGGTTTTATTAGGGTTAGTAGAGAAATTAGGCCAGTTTGCAAAATGAGAAATAGAAATTAGCGATTTTGGGGTCTATTTATGATGAGAAATATTTAGATTTACTGCTTAAGCTTAGGTATGGTGCGAGTATTAATATAGACTAACTCAAACCAGTTATGAATTATGCTGCTATAGCAAAGCTCCTGCGCAAGAGTGCCTCAACAGTTAGGTATCATTGCTTGTTAGCTGTTTAGCATTTCAATTCTGGTTCTTGATAACATCCTGTAAGAAAATAAAAGTTCTCTTAGCAGCATATTGAATATCTCTGCGATTCTAAGACTCTTAAGTATTGGGCACATTTCCCACTTGACTAGCGAGCTGTGATGTTTCATCGCAAGTTTCCTGACATGCGTATCTCACCATAGACTATCGCAAATATTTATTGAAGGAATGGTATTACCTTCAAGACTGTCAATAGAGTGAAGAGAGTGATTGACTTTACTCTGCCATTTTATAGTAATAATTTAAACTATATATATGATTAAATGCAGAGGTCTGTTGATAATAACATCAAGTTCATACACGCTGATGAAGCTGTGTTTACGTTCAACACCTTTATTAATAAGTCTTGGTACAAGAAGTACGATAATATAGAAGTGTATGACTAAAAGGTTAAGGTTGTCACTCACGCAATTTTGGCTGGTATCAGTGAAGATTCAGGCTTAGAAACTTATGTTATTCATCCTCGCTCTATTAAGCGAGAGCAGTATATAGAGTTCTTACATAAGCTAAGAGATAAGTACAACGATCAAGAGATCATCCTGTTTGTTGATAACCTCTCAGTTCATAAGACTAAGGAATCTAAGAAAGCTTATGAAGAGTTAAAGATAACTCCTGTGTATAACGTTCCTTACAGTCCTCAATTTAATGGAATCGAATTCTATTGGAGTTAGATTAAGACTCACTACAAGAAACTCTTGCTGTATCACCTAATGCATGATCTACCAATCGACACAGTAGACTTAATACAGAGTAGTTGCAAGAGAGTGGGTAAAGACTAGACTACGATATGTGCAAGGAAAGGAAGAATGAATGTTTATTAATAAGTGTTAGACTTAAATGAATGAATTATTTCACATATCAAACGAACTCTTAAATGGATTCGGCTTCTCTTTCTTTTCTTCCTCTGGTGCTTTACTAGGACCCATGTTTCTTCTCTTTGTACCAGCACCAGCATCTATGTTCATTTCATCAGACTTTTAAACTTCATTATAAAGTCTCTTGCTAACTTAATGAATGGTTTGAGACTTTCTCTCTCTGTGAACCTTTGCATTCTCTTTCATTAGAAATATACCAGTTCCAGGTTTCCCTAAAAAGCTATAAATCAAAGCTTACTAGAGAGATAAGGATGCCTCTTAAGCTCTGCTAGCCACGTCTCGCTTATTAGTATTCCTTGCTTCTTTTAATCTTCAGGAGAAATAGAGAAGCGTTTCTTATGAGTTTCTTCTATAATTTATCTCAAATAATCCTCTTTGATTGTACCAAGAACACCAAAGAAGAAGTTTCTTTCAGGCAATTTATTTGAGAGTTACTTCTTGCTAGGAAGGTAAATAACCACTTCATCATCTTTCATTGCATCCTCGTAGAGATTTGTGACTGAAATCTCTGGGTAGTTAGGTATTTCAATCAGTTTGATTTCTATGTTTTTAAAAGCTTTCTTCTCCTCGCAGAGTATTGCTTTTAAGAATGATATTTTAGTACCTTCCATCGTTGGAAGGAATAGACCAACTGTATACATCGTTGATTAACATCAATTTATTTTACCATGCTAAGTAAGGTATCGATAGAGATCCTCCTTGCTTCTGAATCTTGATATCATTTCTTGAGCCTCAACCCTTTTCATTTGTTCATTGAATGATTCCATCTTTGTTCCTCTTCCTATTAATGAATTTCAAGTTTTAATTTATAGACTTCTGGATCCTATCCTTTAAAATCTTACTATTAAATATGGGCATCTTATAGGAGGTCAACCCTGTACAGATACGTGGAGAAGGTTCGCAGAAGCTGTAACAAACTTCAGAGATGGAGCTCCATTTTTATCAATTTAGTTCCATTAAATTAGTACTAAATTTGTTTAAATTTAATTAGTACCGGTACTAAATTCGTTTAAGTTTAATTGGTACCAATTTAATAGTACCAAAACTTAATTAGTACCTAGTTTTAATCCAGTGAGGTTTTAATGGAAAAGTTCCAATCTGGTTCAAAACTTAATTGGTACCAGTACCAACCTGAACTTTATCTGAGTTGGTACCAGAATCAAAATTATTAAGTGCAAAATTACAAAAATTATAGTTATAAACTGAGTATAAATATGAAGTCTTAGAGCTGAGATCAAACCATCATTAATGCTGTAGCAACTCCTATATAGTCCAGCTATAGCTATAGAGGTTTTAAGAGCTTTATAATAGAAATTTAAATTTGAATTTAAACATGGCGGTCAACTTAAATCGTAGAGCGGCACTTTTAGGAGCAGGTCAATCAATGCTTAACTTTGGTTCAACCAAGAAACAAGAAGTTATATATATTGAGAGGGAGGCAGAGCTAAGAGCTCTTGAATTTGAAGCACAGGTTTTTATTATATAGGTTTAAAACATGAAACAGAAAGCTGAAATAGAAGTTTAAACATTAATAAAAGATGTTGAGGAAGAAAAGGAACAGCTTCAGATTTAAAGGATTAAAACTTTTGAATGCTAAGACTGCTAAAATTTTTTCTCTACTGATTCCAGTTTGAAGAGACATATGAAAGAGGTTCACTCTGGGAAAGCTAAGGTGTATTTTAAGCATGATAAGGTCGATGGCAGGTACTAGTGCACGACTTGTGAGAAGTCTTATACTCACTCAGCTAAAGTTAAGAAACATATGCAGAAGCATCACCTAAGTGAGTTCTTGATTTAAGATAAAGAGACTTAGAAATTAGTGCCCGCTAAAAGAAAATCTAATAATCTTGAGACTTAAAAAGAACAACAGGAGAAGCTCAAGAGGCAGAAGCGAATAGAATTAATGAATCAACCTGCTGGTAATGTCTTTTTAGCATGCTTTTAAGAGAGAGCCATGTATATTCCTGCACTAAATGCAGTAGACCTTAGCAGTTGTATTGAAAACTACTTACATATAAACGTACCTGCTAAAGCAAAACTCATAGTGGTTGATGACTATGCCTACAAGGTATATCCTTTCAGCTATCTCCTTAAAAACGAGCAGTATCAAAATGAGTTTGCTAACGAATATATTGTACTTAGAGAGGCTTAGAAAAAAGATTGCAAGAATTTGCTCAAGCTAGATGGTGTTATTTTAGGGTTTGGTTTCATCGCACTAAGGCTAAAAAAGTTTGAAATGACTCTCCGAGATTATCTATATTAAAACAGATACCCAGATGACTTGAATGATATTCTATCTAATATGATAAAGGGTGTTTAGGAACTTCACGAGCTTGGATACGTTCATAGAGATTTGAAGCCTGAAAATGTTATGCTAAACCTTTGCCCTTTAGAAGTAGTTGTAATCGATTTTAATAGAGCCTTAAGATAAGAGATTGTAACCTTAGCAAAGGTTCTTGGTACTCCAGGTTACTTCCCAATCAGAGAGAAATGGACTAATGGCTCTATTTAGTGGGATGTTTGGGCAGTAGCTGCAATAATTTTAGAGTGCGATATGGAAAGCATGACTTACATTAATACAAAATATGAAAAATAATCAATAAATCTAGCTGAGAAGCACATAAAACAAGATGATGTATGCTAAGAAATAAAGAAGATTGTAGAGAAGATAATAGTAAGAGCTCCAGCATATCCAAGACAATCCTTAGACGATATGCTCGAACCACTAAAGAAAGCGAGATTCAAGAGATACAACAAAGACAAGCAAGTAAAATTCGTGTGATATAATTAAACTAATACTCATTAAATACATATTAAAGTCTCATTAAACTTGCGTTTTCTCTACTAACCCTAATAAAACCCCAACTTTACCCTACTAATCAAAGCACTTATAAACCTCACTAAGGGGTTTTGGGGTTTTGAATGGATAAATAAATTGCCTCATTTTATCAATTGGCTTTAAACATAAAAGTATTTAAAATAAATATAAATTGCTATATTAATTATTACCTTGTTAATATGAGTGATTAATGTTTATAGAATTAATGAAGAAATATTAATTAAATGGCTTATCTTAACAAAAATGCATGTTATTAATACTTTTTTAATAAACTTAGAATAGTTGATTTGATAGAATTTATACATATTTTTATTTTAAGCAAGGAAAATATTCACGGTATATTATATAAGTTAAAAGTATGCTACATGTGATCATCAGTAATTTTAAATGAAATCAAGAATTAAATTATATCAAAAATATTCAAGACAAGAGCTATAATAAAATATTCAGGGAAAGATTAAAAATTAAGTTTTTAATAAAAAAACATTACCTTCTAAAATGAAATAACTTAAAGAGCTTTTAAATTTCAAACTCACTGACAATTAAATGTTAATCAAAAATATTTTAATATATTTTTCATTTTTACTTGTACTCTGTTCTCTTCGTAATATTACTTAATCTTTAAAAAAATAGATAGTTACTTAGATTTCGAAATATCTTAAGAAAGGTACATGTTTCTCTATTGGATGATTAGATAAAAATAATTCTTGCAAATAACATCATGAAAAAATAAATCAATATATCATATAATTCATTGCAAAATCTTGGGCAGATTAACCAAAACGAAAATTTAAAGTTAATAACAAATAACAATTTATATTCAAAATCAATGTATTTAAGAGTTAAATTTACTTATTTAATTGGTGAAATAAGATTAAGTCAAGCTAATTCAGTCAGATGCATTTAAATATTAATTAAAATTTGATTGATTTATAATGAAATAAAGAAAAGATAAAATTAAGTAAATGAATTTTTAGTTTTAAAAGCAAATTTTAGTTGATTTATATAAAATTTATGAGGATTAATGAATAGTAATAGGAAAATTAAATTTTTTCCAAAAATATGTATATAGAAGAGCGCACAAAAAGTTAAGGAGTCTTTTTCATTATTTAAGAGGATTTACCAATTTTTTTTTATTAATAATTTATCACATTTCATTAAATTTATATTCATTAAAATATTTAATTTGATCATAAATTATTAATAATAATATTTAATTCAAAATCGGTCGTATAAAAACTGTATTGAATATAAATAATACAGAAAATAATATAATTTTGTTTAACATATAAGCTTTTTCTTTTATCAAAATGCTAATTATTGTATAATAATTAATTTAATAAAAAACTTGCACATAAGTAAAGCTCTTTTTTTAATTTAGAAAATAAGGAGAGGAAGTTCCCGGACAAGTAAGAAGTTTCATGACAATTAAGTTTTATCATAAAAAATTTATGAATTTTTCATAAAATATATATTAATTTATTTTATTGTTTAATAATTGCTTATTGGAATATTCTAAACATCTATAATAATCTTAAAAAATAAGATCAAGTAGTTGCCTCGTTTAATTACTCTGAATGATGTTATATAAAAATAAAAGGTATCTTAGAAGAAAATACTAATTTTTACTGTAAATCAAAATGTATATGAAGAGGATAATTGATTGTTTATAGAAGAGATAAGTATAAGAATTTAAAGAGAAATTGGCTACTACATTTTAATTCTCAAGTAAGCCAAATCATCAAAAGTTGTTATTTATATAATAATTCGAAAAAAAATTTTAAAAAATGGAGGAAAAATTTACTTGCCAGGAAACTTCCCCCTCCCGAAAAGAAAAATACAAATAATGAAGAAAAACAAGAATTTGAAAATGCTAAAGTCTAAAATTAGAAGTATAGACATGTATGGGCAGCCATTTTAATTAACATTCAAGGGTGAAAAGTAATTATATTATTAATTATGAGAAGAATTCTAATTTATTTAATCTATAGAACTTTCAAAACTATGATATAATAGTTAGTTAGTTAAGTTATTAGGAAATTAATATTAAGGGGAAATAATACTGAAGGTAATCTTCCTCCCGACCTCCCCTCCGGAAGCATCAGGTGTGGTCACCACCAAACTCGACAGTAGTCCAAACACGTGTCCTTTCTTCCATGTAGCCACTCCGGATTTCCAAGCCGGGTCATGTGCTGCCATTTAACGTCATACCAGCTCCGTACGAGTATCCCCTGCTTTTTACCAGGTACAAATATCAGCGAACCCTGGGTTTCGAACCCCCTACCCTGTCAGAATTGGTCAGGTGACCAACCATCTGGACAGTAGGTCCGAAACTAACTATGATATAATATATTAAGTTATTTTTATAATTATAACTATAATATTATGATCGGAGCTGTGATAACTATGATGGTTTTAGTATCCATGATATCTTACATTGGCTTTAAACTAAACATTATGTTCAGTAAGTTAATTACTTATTCTTTAATATTTTAGATCGAAGTGATATCAAGACAAGTAGATTGGTGATAATATAATATATTTTTAAATAATTATATATAGTGATGAATGATGCTCAATCTGATGACCCTTCAATAACGAATGTCTAGTAAGTTTAATTCAATCTGAAATAATTATTAGCTCAATTTCAATCTAAAAATAGTATGTTATTTAGTTAAATGTTCTTAAGCAGAAAATTAAAATTTCAGGGGGAGTATCCTGCCACCAAATTGCCATTTTTATCGAAGGGAAAAATTCCTAATCGTAAAAATATAAATATGTAATTGTTTTTCGAATTTATAAAAATATTTATCGCCAACTACCAACTAACTCCATACCTGAATATCAAACAACTCTATTATATTGATAAAGATTCAGAAAATAACATTAATTATTAATAAAACATTTAGTTTTATCGTTTCTAATGTTTATCATACAATATTTTAAACCATGTTAATTATATATTAAAAAATTGTTTAATACAGGGAAAGAGAAATTGAAGTATTGATTTATATGTTTCTTTTTTAGTATTTGGTTAATAAACAAAACTCCATGTTTGGGACATTTAATTTTCCCCCTCAAATTATAATAATAGCAATTATTCTGATTAATAGAAGAAAAATAATTTGCCTTATGCATATTTTGTGATTTATTTTTGTAAAGATTATCTAAAATTAGTTTCTTAATAGATGGGGTGTTTTATTTAAATTTGAAATGAAGTTTAATCGTTTAAAATTAGTGATTTGGGTTTTGACATTGCATTCGGGAAAATATACATCTAATTATTTTCTTATTATTTATTGATAATAAAACAATAAGTGATATTTATAAAAATAGGTGGGTATGATTCAAAATATGCAGACTTATCAGTCAATCATATGACTAAGATAAAGACGACTGATGCAAAAACTGGTCTTCCAGGTATTTAAATTTTATAATAAATTCATTATTTTTACAGTGGAAGAATTTAACATTGAAAACTTAAAAATGACGACATGTGGAGATGAAAATTTCAACTATGACAAGAAAAATTACAAATATTAATAAATGTATTTTTACATTTTCATTTCATAAAAATATATATAGAAATAAAATGAATCCGCATATGCCGATGTGAGAGGGCTTTAATGCATAGAAGACAAAACTAAAATGAATTTGGGAGGGGCTTGGACTACTAATAGATTAGAAATGATAAATATTTGCCTTGCTGCTTGCACCAATAGCTCAGCTAAACCTAAAATATTATAATTTACACATTATTTTTATTATCATCTTTTTTTTAAAAAAAAATATTTAGTTTAATGGAAATAAATGTGGATCTAGCGCATAGATAAAAGAATACTTTAAATTGGTAATTTTTTGAAAACTTAATTATTATTTTAGGAGGACTTTTAGCTATATTTATTATATAATCTTTTAGTTGAATTTTTAATTTATCTTTCTTTTAGCTTAGATTTGCTAGTTAGTATTTCGATTTTAACGATTAAGTTACTCCTATTAAGAAATTCATAGAAGATATTAAATTTTATTTCTCAATTTTAAATAAAGGGAATTAAATGAATTTTTAAAGATAGATTAACTGTATTTAATTTAGTAAATTCTTTTGGTCAAATTAAGTATAATGGTTTAATTAAACGCTTTTTTATTATTAATTTATGATACAAACCTTGAAATTTGACAGATTTTTCCCCAATAATTTAAAATAGTAAATTTTTGTATGAAAATATTTTTTAAGCGTTTTTTATCTATCTGGCATAGGCTGTGCATCCTTGATTAAATGATATTAGGAATAAGAGTAACTTCAAAATAAAAGGAGATAAGAACTAGAAGCAAGAAACAAAATTAATTATAATATATTCCTCCTTAACCAAGTCAGAGTAATGAAGCTATCAACTAACGATCATATGCAACAAATAGCTAGAAACTAAGTATCATCCTTTTTTTCCTTTTATACTTCAATTATCAGACTGAACTTAAACTTCTCTTTATCAATAACTGCTCTATTTGAGTGTTATTATTCAATGTTTACCTCGATAAAGAATAATAGGTTTGGAGGCAAATCAGTTTTTCTGCTTTATATTCTTAATGACTACCTCTTTTACCCAATCTGAAAAAAAATCACAAATAACTTATTGGATTATTTAGTAAAATGTGAAATCTAAACATAATTTTAAGATTATTAATTAACTAACTAAAAAAGATAGGTTCTTTTTACCTGTTCAAACATCTTAAAAGAAAGCAATGAATGTATTTGCAAGGAAATCCACAGTTACTCTTAATGATGGCATCATCCCATTCTTAATAAAAATAGTTTAAACATTATTAAAGCCAATATTTAATTAATTCTTTCAGAGCGAGGAAGATGTAGAATTTGTAAAAGTAGACAATTAAGAAACATTTATTTTTAACCAGAAATTAAAAAATAAATCAAGTTTCAATTTTCAGTGACATTTTTTATTTTTATTAACAAATAATCGAGACCCACTTAATGTTATAATATATTTTTGAGATAAAGTGTGTTTTAAATTATTGAGTAAAAAAATAAATCTTTATATTCTAAACTTAAAACTGATTAATTTTTGTTATCTTGTAAAAATTTAAATTTTACTAAATATTAAACCTTACAGCGCCGAGGTAGGCTATGGCTTTGATAGCTGCTATATCTTAATTTCCTTAAGAATATATAAAAAATATTAATTTATTTGAATGGATTTTGAAGGTGAACTAATGACAAGAGATGTTTACACTTTCACAGATTTGCTTTCAGATATGGGAGGAATCTATAGTTCTCTGTTCGCTTTTGGTGCAATTATAGAATCTTAAATTATAAATTAAAAAAGAACATTTATTATATAGTTGGAATATTCTCAGAGACACTATTCTATAAATAGATGATAAAAGATATCTATCAAGCTAGACCTTCTAAGAGAGGATTAACAGAGAGTATGAAAAACAGTTATGGGATATTCATAGACAGGAAAAATAATAAAAGTGCTATTAAAAAGAAGGAAACATTTGGCTTTAATAATCGAACTTCTTCCTTGATAGATAAGTTCACCCTAAAAAACACACAGCACTATTGAATAAATTAAAATATAAATTTACCAATTTCTTAACAAAGTTAGTCTTAATTATAAATCAAATTATTTTTAGCAATAAAGCATCAACGTGCAGCATCTTGAAAATTCATAGTCAAGCTATTAATAAACTTAATAAAATAATAATCCAAAATCAAAGAAAAATTTTTTAAATTCTGCAAATGCGATTCATGAAAAGTCGCCTAAATTTGATTATTCTCAGGATACCTTTTCACAAATGTAAGATAGTACCAGAGGAATGAAAATGTCATTTATAAATCAATGTGCTTCTAATTTATATGTATATAAATTATCATATATTTATCATCTCCACTAGATTTAAAACCCCAAAATCCCTTCCTCTTAAGTTTTATTTGTATTAGATTATTATGGGTAATGCCTTGATTAATAGTTTATTTGGGGTTGGCTTGAAATATTATTTTTAAATTAGATATTTGTTTTGAGAATTTTATAAATATTTTTTTGAAGGTAAAAAATAGATTTTAAAAGAATCATTATACTTCGGAAAATTTATGTAAACTTAAATTATTCTTAAGTTCTTAAAGTTTAATTGTTATAATTATTTAATTTGAATGGGATAAAGAATATTTTTTTTTAAATATTCTTTTTCTAATTGATTATCTTCCAATATAGTCTCGTTATTTTTTAGAGATCATCAAATAATTATGAACTTATATAAAGGGGTATACCGTATTTAAAACTTAAAATTTTATGTGCTCCAAATAATAATTTTGACTCTACTTTTAATTCAAGATTTAAATATAAATAATTAGGAGGGCTCTTAATTTAGTAAAAAAATTATTTTGAACAATTTTAATAGAAAATTAAAGTAAAAAAAAATTAATTAATTCTTAAATCAAATAATTTAAAATCTGTATCAACAGATTGAATTTATTTGACTAAATAACTAAAAAAATATTAAATTAAAATAATTTTTTCGGATATTGATTCTACTGTATCAATTAGACCTATGGGGAATCAAAAGCCCAATTCCCCTTAATGAGTCTTATATGTGTTTTGATTGATGAGGGTAATGTTGGGGATTATGGTTTCTTTATGATTATTTTCATTTTTGTTGATAGATTCAATTTAATTAATTATTTTCATGGTTGAGATTTTTTTTATTTTATATCATCATTTCATCTATACAAATGTTCTGGAGAAATGAGTCCACTAAGAAAATCTAAATGAAAGTAAAATTTCTTTTGCTTTTCTTACTTAATTGAACTATCTTAATTTTTCAAATTCTACTTCTTATAAATCCTTGAGACTCCATTTTATGAAATGTTTTGGTCCAAATATAGTTTTAATTTTTAAGTACATGGTACCAATTAAGTTTTAAACTAAATGGAACTTTTCCATTAAAGCCTCATTAGTTTAAAACTAGGTTCTAATTAAGTTTTGGTACTATTAAATTGGTGCCAATTAAATTAAACGAATATTGTAACAGTACTAATTGAATTTTAACAAATTTAACACTAATATAATGAAATTTAATAGATTAAAATTGATATCAATTTCTAAAACTTGTTACATTTTTTGCAAACTTTCTCCACGTATCTTTACTAGATTGACCTCCTATAAGATGCCCATATTTAATAGGTGTCAAAAATTTTAGTGACATTAGAAATACAAATTTTAAGATTGATCTCCATTTATAACAATTCTTATACTAAAACATGTCATTATTAAGTCTACCAAATACCTAAAAATTACTCATTTTATGCATGTTTCTTATTTTAACTTTACTTAAGTTACCAAACTCTTTTGTATTGAGCAAAAATATGTTAATAAAGAACGCAATCAATATGAAATGAAAGTATTGAATCGAATTTAACACTGCTTTATGATAAAAAATTTGGAAAATATTTGTTCATAAATCTCAAATATTTGAAATGATGTACCTATCTAACTTCATAAAAACAATCAGTTAAAGTGATAACTTTTGAATAAAATGTAGAGTAAAAAGAAATGTAAGTCAAACATATCTTTTCTGAATAAAAATGCTAAAATATATATGTAGATATAAAAACATACAAGTTAAGTATAAAAATAGTGATCATAAAACACTATCATAAATTCATAACTAGAATGTTAATGATGCTTCCTAACACAAACAAACCCTAATCCCCAACATTACCTTCATCAATCATATCACATATAAAACTCAATAAGGGGTTTGGGGTTTTGAATACACCTTAGATAAAAATAATAAGAGAAGAAAATGAAACTGATTCAAGTAAAAATGATTATTATTTAAAGTTATTTTTAGAGTATTTATATTTTTAATAATGACAATACCTTTACAAAGAAGAACATAATTTGGCTAGTGTTGTGATACTTTTTATTTTTCATAGAATTGATTGATTGAAAAATATTAACAGAAATTGATACTTGAATTATTTCTTTAGAAATTTTGCCAAATAAAACAGTAATTTTTTATAAAAAAAAAGACAGTATCAAAAGAATTTCTCATTTTTAAATTAAAAATAGAAGTCTAAACTAATATTCAAATTTTCACTATTTTTATTTTAATTTAATTAAATATTAATTATTAGGAAGAAGAAAAAGTTTAAGTTAAAGTTAAAAGTGTTTAGAAGTAAAATTGATTGGTAGCAACTTTTATAATGTGAATGATTGAAAAAAGTAAATAATTAATATAATAAACAATTGAATACAATTTAATGAGACTATATTTAAATTTAGATTAATTAATAAAAATCTTTTGGAATAAATTGCATTTATATATGCGAAATTTAAATTCTCAAATATGCTAAGATTTAAGGTTTGATTGATCTTCAATATGAAGAATAAATTATTGGAAATTTTTAATTAATGTGATTTTGCAATTTATTGACAAAAGTATGAAAAGAATTTAAATGATAGAAAACTGTTTTTGAATAAGAGTATTAAAAATTTTAAAGAATTTTAATTAAATATGAGATATTTAATTTTAGTATTTTAAAATAAAAAATGAATCAAATTTATGAGGTAATATTCTTGAATTTAATGATGTATTTTCTTTAAAAAATAAATATATCAATAAGAGGAAAAATCATGTTTAATTAGACGATTAGGTAAATTTTATATTTTCGTGTTCCTTTTGCGACACAAAAATACTTGAGATACGTTAAAATAATATAATACTTTTGAATAAATAAAAATAGTTTTTTCTATTAAAAACTGTGAATTTATTTTGTCTATATCTTGAAAACAATTTACTTAAAAAATTAAATTTTTCTGCTTCTATTATTCAGAATAAAATCTTTTTCATAATATAAAATAAAATAGTAGATTAAGTTTTTAGGGGGTTCGTTGACCCTGAAGCCCAAAATTTAAACAAAGGATCAGTCTCTCATCAACAATATCATACATCAAATCCTTAATAGAGTTAATTTCAAGATCAAATTTGTTGATTTAATGAGGACCATATTCCAGAAGTTTATCGGAGAAAAGAAAATCAGAGAGAATTTGAAGTATAGGAGTGTCTACCTATAAATTAGTAGAATTTTATTTTCATTTAATTTTTCTGTCTACCTGTACAATAAGGGAGTGTAAAAAATTGATAATGAATTCGATGCTATAAGTCTAATAAAATTAATGAAATAAGTTAAGCTTCTTACCTCAACTCTCCTCAACCCTACCCAAAAAATGATGCTTGGCTTTCAGAAGTAAAATGTTTTAGATTCAGATAGTAGTGACAATAATTCAGAAGAGGATGATGTAGCA